>BDSI01000412.1:0-27861 GCA_003117195.1 Eudorina sp. 2006-703-Eu-15
TATACATCACAGTGAGAGCGGCACACCTAATAACACACATATACATGTTTGCTGGGGCGGGTACCAGAAATCTACATGATGACAATGTAAGACTGAGAACATTGTGAGGAGCCTTATAACATTCTATCTATCCGCAACCACCAGGTGAGGCGGGATGAATCATTTGCCTTCATGCATGTCTGTCGATTAAGTATGACTGCTGGGTAGGTACGTAGATCCCCCCCACACGCCAACTATACATAATCACAACAATGATAATTATCATTAAGGATTATTATTAAGGATGTCACAGCCGACCCCGTGGGTGATCGGTGACAGCCAAAGCTTTCATCCTCACCATATCATATACATACACTGCATAAACGGAACTGCAGTACCATAGCGCACCTGACAGGCTCCACAACGAAGTGCACCGAAACACTCCCCGTGCTCACTCTACCAGGGAATGAACCATCCCGTTCTACCTAAGAACCAACCACAGCCAGGGATAAAGTTCGCTCGCACAGGGGGAGATAGTCTTGGAAGGCAACGGGGGCTCGCAAGCGATTATAATACTAACAATTAGCATCAGAACGGCAACTTAGCTCTCCAAGTCCTATCAGTAGGTGGCTAAAGACAACGAGATTGACTGACGGCAGCGACCTCATTGTCAGGTTGTATGTCTCGGAGCATTGTCTCCATGCAGGGAGGTGCGCAGGTGTGTGACCGGCCGCCTGCCTGTTGCTGGGATGGTTCGCGGATGGAGCAGTACAAGAAATACCGGCAGTGCAGTTGAAATGGGAAATTGGGACGGAAAAATCGATGTCATATCATATACGTACATGGTGATAATTTTCTTTATATAAAGCTTGGTGTTACGCAATCTTGTTTACAGTTCGAAATCCATGTGGGTGTGGCGCAGTGGTTAGCGCGTAGGTCTCATATGCAAGTATGACTTGGGATATCCTAAGGTCGAGGGTTCGACACCCTCCACCCACAAGGAGCGTGACGGCAGCGCGTGCTGCGACATCAAAATGGGGACTCGCTCGTGTAGCTCAGTGGAAGAGCACCCGTTTAGTAAGCGGGAGGTCTCGAGATCAAAACTCGACATGAGCAGGGCCAACAATCGCCTGTATCGATGGGAGCAATGAGGTTGTCACTACATATATACATACATACATGTGATTAATATATAGATATATACATACATCTGTATACATCACAGTGAGAGCGGCACACCTAAAAACACACATATACATGTTTGCTGGGGCGGGTACCAGAAATCTACATGATGACAATGTAAGACTGAGAACATTGTGAGGAGCCTTATAACATTCTATCTATCCGCAACCACCAGGTGAGGCGGGATGAATCATTTGCCTTCATGCATGTCTGTCGATTAAGTATGACTGCTGGGTAGGTACGTAGATCCCCCCACACGCCAACTATACATAATCACAACAATGATAATTATCATTAAGGATTATTATTAAGGATGTCACAGCCGACCCGTGGGTGATCGGTGACAGCCAAAGCTTTCATCCTCACCATATCATATACATACACTGCATAAACGGAACTGCAGTACCATAGCGCACCTGACAGGCTCCACAACGAAGTGCACCGAAACACTCCCCGTGCTCACTCTACCAGGGAATGAACCATCCCGTTCTACCTAAGAACCAACCACAGCCAGGGATAAAGTTCGCTCGCACAGGGGGAGATAGTCTTGGAAGGCAACGGGGGCTCGCAAGCGATTATAATACTAACAATTAGCATCAGAACGGCAACTTAGCTCTCCAAGTCCTATCAGTAGGTGGCTAAAGACAACGAGATTGACTGACGGCAGCGACCTCATTGTCAGGTTGTATGTCTCGGAGCATTGTCTCCATGCAGGGAGGTGCGCAGGTGTGTGACCGGCCGCCTGCCTGTTGCTGGGATGGTTCGCGGATGGAGCAGTACAAGAAAATACCGGCAGTGCAGTTGAAATGGAAATTGGGACGGAAACATCGATGTCATATCATATACGTACATGGTGATAATTTTCTTTATATAAAGCTTAGTGTTACGCAATTCTGTTTACAGTTCGAAATCCATGTGGGTGTGGCGCAGTGGTTAGCGCGTAGGTCTCATATGCAAGTATGCCTTGGGATATCCTAAGGTCGAGGGTTCGACACCCTCCACCCACAAGGAGCGTGACGGCAGCGCGTGCTGCGACATCAAAATGGGGAGTCGCTCGTGTAGCTCAGTGGAAGAGCACCCGTTTAGTAAGCGGGAGGTCTCGAGATCAAAACTCGACATGAGCAGGGCCAACAATCGCCTGTATCGATGGGAGCAATGAGGTTGTCACTACATATATACATACATACATACATACATGTGATTAATATATAGATATATACATACATCTGTATACATCACAGTGAGAGCGGCACACCTAATAACACACATATACATGTTTGCTGGGCGGTTACCAGAAATCTACATGATGACAATGTAAGACTGAGAACATTGTGAGGAGCCTTATAACATTATACATAATCACAACAATGATAATTATCATTAAGGATTATTATTAAGGATGTCACAGCCGACCCCGTGGGTGATCGGTGACAGCCAAAGCTTTCATCCTCACCATACCATTTACATACACTGCATAAACGGAACTGCAGTACCATAGCGCACCTGACAGGCTCCACAACGAAGTGCACCGAAACACTCCCCGTGCTCACTCTACCAGGGAATGAACCATCCCGTTCTACCTAAGAACCAACCACAGCCAGGGATAAAGTTCGCTCGCACAGGGGGAGATAGTCTTGGAAGGCAACGGGGGCTCGCAAGCGATTATAATACTAACAATTAGCATCAGAACGGCAACTTAGCTCTCCAAGTCCTATCAGTAGGTGGCTAAAGACAACGAGATTGACTGACGGCAGCGACCTCATTGTCAGGTTGTATGTCTCGGAGCATTGTCTCCATGCAGGGAGGTGCGCAGGTGTGTGACCGGCCGCCTGCCTGTTGCTGGGATGGTTCGCGGATGGAGCAGTACAAGAAATACCGGCAGTGCAGTTGAAATGGGAAATTGGGACGGAAAAATCGATGTCATATCATATACGTACATGGTGATAATTTTCTTTATATAAAGCTTAGTGTTACGCAATTCTGTTTACAGTTCGAAATCCATGTGGGTGTGGCGCAGTGGTTAGCGCGTAGGTCTCATATGCAAGTATGACTTGGGATATCCTAAGGTCGAGGGTTCGACACCCTCCACCCACAAGGAGCGTGACGGCAGCGCGTGCTGCGACATCAAAATGGGGAGTCGCTCGTGTAGCTCAGTGGAAGAGCACCCGTTTAGTAAGCGGGAGGTCTCGAGATCAAAACTCGACATGAGCAGGGCCAACAATCGCCTGTATCGATGGGAGCAATGAGGTTGTCACTACATATATACATACATACATGTGATTAATATATAGATATATACATACATCTGTATACATCACAGTGAGAGCGGCACACCTAATAACACACATATACATGTTTGCTGGGGCGGGTACCAGAAATCTACATGATGACAATGTAAGACTGAGAACATTGTGAGGAGCCTTATAACATTCTATCTATCCGCAACCACCAGGTGAGGCGGGATGAATCATTTGCCTTCATGCATGTCTGTCGATTAAGTATGACTGCTGGGTAGGTACGTAGATCCCCCACACACGCCAACTATACATAATCACAACAATGATAATTATCATTAAGGATTATTATTAAGGATGTCACAGCCGACCCCGTGGGTGATCGGTGACAGCCAAAGCTTTCATCCTCACCATATCATATACATACACTGCATAAACGGAACTGCAGTACCATAGCGCACCTGACAGGCTCCACAACGAAGTGCACCGAAACACTCCCCGTGCTCACTCTACCAGGGAATGAACCATCCCGTTCTACCTAAGAACCAACCACAGCCAGGGATAAAGTTCGCTCGCACAGGGGGAGATAGTCTTGGAAGGCAACGGGGGCTCGCAAGCGATTATAATACTAACAATTAGCATCAGAACGGCAACTTAGCTCTCCAAGTCCTATCAGTAGGTGGCTAAAGACAACGAGATTGACTGACGGCAGCGACCTCATTGTCAGGTTGTATGTCTCGGAGCATTGTCTCCATGCAGGGAGGTGCGCAGGTGTGTGACCGGCCGCCTGCCTGTTGCTGGGATGGTTCGCGGATGGAGCAGTACAAGAAATACCGGCAGTGCAGTTGAAATGGGAAATTGGGACGGAAACATCGATGTCATATCATATACGTACATGGTGATAATTTTATTTATATAAAGCTTGGTGTTATGCAATATTGTTTACAGTTCGAAATCCATGTGGGTGTGGCGCAGTGGTTAGCGCGTAGGTCTCATATGCAAGTATGCCTTGGGATATCCTAAGGTCGAGGGTTCGACACCCTCCACCCACAAGGAGCGTGACGGCAGCGCGTGCTGCGACATCAAAATGGGGACTCGCTCGTGTAGCTCAGTGGAAGAGCACCCGTTTAGTAAGCGGGAGGTCTCGAGATCAAAACTCGACATGAGCAGGGCCAACAATCGCCTGTATCGATGGGAGCAATGAGGTTGTCACTACATATATACATACATACATGTGATTAATATATAGATATATACATACATCTGTATACATCACAGTGAGAGCGGCACACCTAATAACACACATATACATGTTTGCTGGGGCGGGTACCAGAAATCTACATGATGACAATGTAAGACTGAGAACATTGTGAGGAGCCTTATAACATTCTATCTATCCGCAACCACCAGGTGAGGCGGGATGAATCATTTGCCTTCATGCATGTCTGTCGATTAAGTATGACTGCTGGGTAGGTACGTAGATCCCCCCCACACGCCAACTATACATAATCACAACAATGATAATTATCATTAAGGATTATTATTAAGGATGTCACAGCCGACCCCGTGGGTGATCGGTGACAGCCAAAGCTTTCATCCTCACCATATCATATACATACACTGCATAAACGGAACTGCAGTACCATAGCGCACCGGACAGGCTCCACAACGAAGTGCACCGAAACACTCCCCGTGCTCACTCTACCAGGGAATGAACCATCCCGTTCTACCTAAGAACCAACCACAGCCAGGGATAAAGTTCGCTCGCACAGGGGGAGATAGTCTTGGAAGGCAACGGGGGCTCGCAAGCGATTATAATACTAACAATTAGCATCAGAACGGCAACTTAGCTCTCCAAGTCCTATCAGTAGGTGGCTAAAGACACGAGATTGACTGACGGCAGCGACCTCATTGTCAGGTTGTATGTCTCGGAGCATTGTCTCCATGCAGGGAGGTGCGCAGGTGTGTGACCGGCCGCCTGCCTGTTGCTGGGATGGTTCGCGGATGGAGCAGTACAAGAAATACCGGCAGTGCAGTTGAAATGGGAAATTGGGACGGAAACATCGATGTCATATCATATACGTACATGGTGATAATTTTCTTTATATAAAGCTTAGTGTTACGCAATTCTGTTTACAGTTCGAAATCCATGTGGGTGTGGCGCAGTGGTTAGCGCGTAGGTCTCATATGCAAGTATGCCTTGGGATATCCTAAGGTCGAGGGTTCGACACCCTCCACCCACAAGGAGCGTGACGGCAGCGCGTGCTGCGACATCAAAATGGGGAGTCGCTCGTGTAGCTCAGTGGAAGAGCACCCGTTTAGTAAGCGGGAGGTCTCGAGATCAAAACTCGACATGAGCAGGGCCAACAATCGCCTGTATCGATGGGAGCAATGAGGTTGTCAATACATACATACATGTGATTAATATATAGATATATACATACATCTGTATACATCACAGTGAGAGCGGCAAACCTAATAACACACATATACATGTTTGCTGGGGCGGGTACCAGAAATCTACATGATGACAATGTAAGACTGAGAACATTGTGAGGAGCCTTATAACATTCTATCTATCCGCAACCACCAGGTGAGGCGGGATGAATCATTTGCCTTCATGCATGTCTGTCGATTAAGTATGACTGCTGGGTAGGTACGTAGATCCCCCCCACACGCCAACTATACATAATCACAACAATGATAATTATCATTAAGGATTATTATTAAGGATGTCACAGCCGACCCCGTGGGTGATCGGTGACAGCCAAAGCTTTCATCCTCACCATATCATATACATACACTGCATAAACGGAACTGCAGTACCATAGCGCACCGGACAGGCTCCACAACGAAGTGCACCGAAACACTCCCCGTGCTCACTCTACCAGGGAATGAACCATCCCGTTCTACCTAAGAACCAACCACAGCCAGGGATAAAGTTCGCTCGCACAGGGGGAGATAGTCTTGGAAGGCAACGGGGGCTCGCAAGCGATTATAATACTAACAATTAGCATCAGAACGGCAACTTAGCTCTCCAAGTCCTATCAGTAGGTGGCTAAAGACAACGAGATTGACTGACGGCAGCGACCTCATTGTCAGGTTGTATGTCTCGGAGCATTGTCTCCATGCAGGGAGGTGCGCAGGTGTGTGACCGGCCGCCTGCCTGTTGCTGGGATGGTTCGCGGATGGAGCAGTACAAGAAATACCGGCAGTGCAGTTGAAATGGGAAATTGGGACGGAAAAATCGATGTCATATCATATACGTACATGGTGATAATTTTCTTTATATAAAGCTTGGTGTTACGCAATCTTGTTTACAGGTCGAAATCCATGTGGGTGTGGTGCAGTGGTTAGCGCGTAGGTCTCATATGCAATGGTTCTACAGTATGACTTGGGATATCCTAAGGTCGAGGGTTCGACACCCTCCACCCACAAGGAGCGTGACGGCAGCGCGTGCTGCGACATCAAAATGGGGAGTCGCTCGTGTAGCTCAGTGGAAGAGCACCCGTTTAGTAAGCGGGAGGTCTCGAGATCAAAACTCGACATGAGCAGGGCCAACAATCGCCTGTATCGATGGGAGCAATGAGGTTGTCACTACATATATACATACATACATGTGATTAATATATAGATATATACATACATCTGTATACATCACAGTGAGAGCGGCACACCTAATAACACACATATACATGTTTGCTGGGGCGGGTACCAGAAATCTACATGATGACAATGTAAGACTGAGAACATTGTGAGGAGCCTTATAACATTCTATCTATCCGCAACCACCAGGTGAGGCGGGATGAATCATTTGCCTTCATGCATGTCTGTCGATTAAGTATGACTGCTGGGTAGGTACGTAGATCCCCCACACACGCCAACTATACATAATCACAACAATGATAATTATCATTAAGGATTATTATTAAGGATGTCACAGCCGACCCCGTGGGTGATCGGTGACAGCCAAAGCTTTCATCCTCACCATATCATATACATACACTGCATAAACGGAACTGCAATACCATAGCGCACCGGACAGGCTCCACAACGAAGTGCACCGAAACACTCCCCGTGCTCACTCTACCAGGGAATGAACCATCCCGTTCTACCTAAGAACCAACCACAGCCAGGGATAAAGTTCGCTCGCACAGGGGGAGATAGTCTTGGAAGGCAACGGGGGCTCGCAAGCGATTATAATACTAACAATTAGCATCAGAACGGCAACTTAGCTCTCCAAGTCCTATCAGTAGGTGGCTAAAGACAACGAGATTGACTGACGGCAGCGACCTCATTGTCAGGTTGTATGTCTCGGAGCATTGTCTCCATGCAGGGAGGTGCGCAGGTGTGTGACCGGCCGCCTGCCTGTTGCTGGGATGGTTCGCGGATGGAGCAGTACAAGAAATACCGGCAGTGCAGTTGAAATGGGAAATTGGGACGGATACATCGATGTCATATCATATACGTACATGGTGATAATTTTCTTTATATAAAGCTTGGTGTTACGCAATCTTGTTTACAGGTCGAAATCCATGTGGGTGTGGTGCAGTGGTTAGCGCGTAGGTCTCATATGCAATGGTTCTACAGTATGACTTGGGATATCCTAAGGTCGAGGGTTCGACACCCTCCACCCACAAGGAGCGTGACGGCAGCGCGTGCTGCGACATCAAAATGGGGAGTCGCTCGTGTAGCTCAGTGGAAGAGCACCCGTTTAGTAAGCGGGAGGTCTCGAGATCAAAACTCGACATGAGCAGGGCCAACAATCGCCTGTATCGATGGGAGCAATGAGGTTGTCACTACATATATACATACATACATGTGATTAATATATAGATATATACATACATCTGTATACATCACAGTGAGAGCGGCACACCTAATAACACACATATACATGTTTGCTGGGGCGGGTACCAGAAATCTACATGATGACAATGTAAGACTGAGAACATTGTGAGGAGCCTTATAACATTCTATCTATCCGCAACCACCAGGTGAGGCGGGATGAATCATTTGCCTTCATGCATGTCTGTCGATTAAGTATGACTGCTGGGTAGGTACGTAGATCCCCCACACACGCCAACTATACATAATCACAACAATGATAATTATCATTAAGGATTATTATTAAGGATGTCACAGCCGACCCCGTGGGTGATCGGTGACAGCCAAAGCTTTCATCCTCACCATATCATATACATACACTGCATAAACGGAACTGCAATACCATAGCGCACCGGACAGGCTCCACAACGAAGTGCACCGAAACACTCCCCGTGCTCACTCTACCAGGGAATGAACCATCCCGTTCTACCTAAGAACCAACCACAGCCAGGGATAAAGTTCGCTCGCACAGGGGGAGATAGTCTTGGAAGGCAACGGGGGCTCGCAAGCGATTATAATACTAACAATTAGCATCAGAACGGCAACTTAGCTCTCCAAGTCCTATCAGTAGGTGGCTAAAGACAACGAGATTGACTGACGGCAGCGACCTCATTGTCAGGTTGTATGTCTCGGAGCATTGTCTCCATGCAGGGAGGTGCGCAGGTGTGTGACCGGCCGCCTGCCTGTTGCTGGGATGGTTCGCGGATGGAGCAGTACAAGAAATACCGGCAGTGCAGTTGAAATGGGAAATTGGGACGGATACATCGATGTCATATCATATACGTACATGGTGATAATTTTCTTTATATAAAGCTTGGTGTTACGCAATCTTGTTTACAGGTCGAAATCCATGTGGGTGTGGTGCAGTGGTTAGCGCGTAGGTCTCATATGCAATGGTTCTACAGTATGACTTGGGATATCCTAAGGTCGAGGGTTCGACACCCTCCACCCACAAGGAGCGTGACGGCAGCGCGTGCTGCGACATCAAAATGGGGAGTCGCTTGTGTAGCTCAGTGGAAGAGCACCCGTTTAGTAAGCGGGAGGTCTCGAGATCAAAACTCGACATGAGCAGGGCCAACAATCGCCTGTATCGATGGGAGCAATGAGGTTGTCACTACATATATACATACATACATGTGATTAATATATAGATATATACATACATCTGTATACATCACAGTGAGAGCGGCACACCTAATAACACACATATACATGTTTGCTGGGGCGGGTACCAGAAATCTACATGATGACAATGTAAGACTGAGAACATTGTGAGGAGCCTTATAACATTCTATCTATCCGCAACCACCAGGTGAGGCGGGATGAATCATTTGCCTTCATGCATGTCTGTCGATTAAGTATGACTGCTGGGTAGGTACGTAGATCCCCCACACACGCCAACTATACATAATCACAACAATGATAATTATCATTAAGGATTATTATTAAGGATGTCATACATACTATGTATATGATATGGTGAGAATGAAAGCTTTGGCTGTCACCGATCACCCACGGGGTCGGCTGTGACATCCTTAATAATAATCCTTAATGATACCCTACCAACTCATAGGTTGTCTGACAAGGTCTAACTTACTAGGCGAGGTAGTCAGGAATGGTCTTTTGCAGCTCCGGACGCAAATTGTCATAGTTGCCAAACAGGTTGTCAGAGGAGTCTTCAGACCCTGTTTGAGGCTTTCTGAGGTTGTGACAGAAGTCCGTTGGCGGGCAGTATTGTCGACTTGTGTTACATGTTAGAGGTTGTCTGCAGTGATCACAACCGGTTACTTGCTGTCAAAATTGCAAGATTATTTCAGCGCTTGTTGAAAACAGACGATGTTATGGAACGAACGTTGTTAAAGATGTCAAAGGATACATACTAGTTTACGAAAATAAATGTTACCGGTTGTAACAGTGAGCCAGAGGCCTAGGACTCCTTTCAATGCTGGCGCAGTAGGGGCTGCCGTATTGGACCAATAAATGCGTTTCCATACTAGCTGCTGATGAAACTTTGCGTGGTTTGTCCTGTCCATACGTTCGGTCTTGTTTTCTCGGCAAGTGATATGCAAAAGTTGCGAGCACGTGAACGAAACGGTGCTGGATGGTCGATACATCGAAGTATGTGCAGCGACGAGTGACGGAGCCAAACATAGGCGAACGAGGCTAACAGTCAAGATCAGGAGCTTTACATTTACACTGCATGACGGGCTGCTTCGTTGCCGGCGCAATTGCACACACACCATGCATCGATCGTTCAGTGTTCGATGAGGGTGTGTGCATATAATGCACGCACAAAATCAACACTATCCAGTGCGGTAATAATATCGCGATCTCCAACACAACTAGCACAATCAGTCGAACGAAACCATACACGGTGTGACACCCCGAACACCTGCCCTGAACCACATGCATGCTTGTACGTACGCCCAGGTACATCAGTAAATAAAGCTTATCCGTCAAAGCACAATCAATCAAGTAGATGTGGATCCATCTCACAACAGGCAGCTGGTGGACTAGGAGGCTGGACCGCCATAATACATACACCACACACTACTAGGCGTGTCTGTCCAGTCTACGTACACACGCCCGGCCGCCAGCAGGTGTTCTGTGAGGAGGGGGAAAACCAGCGGGAGGGGAAAAATCAGCAATGAGCCCTAAACTACTTACCCTAATAGTCGTCAAGGTCGGTCGAAATGCGCAACTGCTCACTTGGAAGTACATAAACCGATAGTCATACCTAGCCACGCATCTGCACAAGCAACAAACAGCAGCGACTGTCAAGCAAAGAACACGGAGCGAAGAGTCAGGCAATACGGGTCGACCACGCCATGGGAAACGCCAAATGTAATACAAGGAAGCAGCGAGTGAGCAGAGAAGTAATGACAGCATACCTGAGCCATGTCGAAGGGACGGAGCTAAACACGATGACTGGCCCGTCCTTCCTGTGTGAGGACAGCAAACGTAAAACGATCATTTCAAACACTGATACTGAATAAACGTAGGTAGGAATCAATCAAGGGCGTCTGCGGGCGCATATCGTCGATGGCAAATTTGAATTTCATCTACCGTATCACTCGGTGTCATATCATTAAACAATGCGTCGTCGATGTTGCCGTTGCACCCTTTATTACTATATTTTATTGATGTGGAAAGACGTATTGGCGGGATAAGTCGGAATCTACTCAGTCTTTCGACAAGCTCTCACTGAGCTAGCTGGCTCTAAACAGCCTGGATTTCTTTTCGTTTGTCAAAATGCGACGGAAATAGCACTACATATAATTGTGTCAAAACAATGTAAGTAAGTCTTTCTGCAATTAAATACCTGCTGACAAGCTCTGTACGATAGCAACCAAAGTCCCGATGGTACAATTTCGACTCTGTTCACACGCTCAAAATAGTTAACAAAGAGGCCATAAGGAGCTGAAATCTCTTTTTGGCTTTTTATTCATTGGAGGGTGTGGAGATGCGCCCGGAAAATGCCATCATGAACAAACTAACTATGGTCAGCCGCCCGAAAATTTCAACACAAACTATTCAAGGCTCTGAGTGATCAATTGCTTCACAAGCCACCGACAAAGCTGGGACTTCTTGAGTTGTATGTGTTTTCTGGGGCATATGTATACGGTTTATTTTTAATAAACATACAGCAGCAAACGATCGATTGCACTGACATATTTGCCTAGTCTGATCGGCAGAGAGTCGCCGTCAAAAGCATTCGACATACGCGCGCCGCGCGGCCAAGTTTTTCGGCATGTGCCTTGCTTCACCACGCGTGCCGAAATAAGGGCTGCGGTAATCGTCTGTCACAGTACGTATCTTACAGGCCGTTTGCTAGGAGAACAACTTTCAAACAGTCATCAACCTCCGAGGCCGGCCGGAAATTTTCAGCGTGTTTCGACAGCAGGACCACTGCGTGCTACCACAGCTACGACAGGGATTATTCTCAGTCTTGGAGGCCTGAAGCGCGCTTTCCTTGCGTCGTCGCGGATGCATATGGGAGGGTAACCAGGAGTTGGGGACACGGCATCAGAGTGTGTTTTGGCGGCGGTAGACAGGTATACATAAATATTATTCGTTTCATTTAAGATAGCAACACTGGGTGTAGCGCAATTCTATCGGAGGCAAAATCCCATCTATTCTTTCTTCTGATCCTACCTTGTGATGATGGCCAGCTGCTGCTGTCATATCCTACATTCACCGTTACAGTGTTGCTTACAAGATTCGACATTCTAAACAATCGTCAACCAGTCTTCACTACCTGCAAGTTACTCGTCAACAACTATCAGTATCGTAAAACAAATATGAACACTAATATCTCTTGTTGGAATTTGTCAACATTGTTGTTACTGGTAGTCAACAACAAGACACAAGCAATATCTCATCAGACAGTCCGGAACAATTCCCGCCATACCAGCTCTCCTTGTTAGCCTGACAGGCTCTGACAGGCAGGCCTGTCAGAGCTTGTCTCGCCCCCTATGAGTTGGTAGGGTTAATTATCATTGTTGTGATTATGTATAGTTGGCGTGTGTGGGGGATCTACGTACCTACCCAGCAGTCATACTTAATCGACAGACATGCATGAAGGCAAATGATTCATCCCGCCTCACCTGGTGGTTGCGGATAGATAGAATGTTATAAGGCTCCTCACAATGTTCTCAGTCTTACATTGTCATCATGTAGATTTCTGGTACCCGCCCCAGCAAACATGTATATGTGTGTTATTAGGTGTGCCGCTCTCACTGTGATGTATACAGATGTATGTATATATCTATATATTAATCACATGTATGTATGTATATATGTAGTGACAACCTCATTGCTCCCATCGATACAGGCGATTGTTGGCCCTGCTCATGTCGAGTTTTGATCTCGAGACCTCCCGCTTACTAAACGGGTGCTCTTCCACTGAGCTACACGAGCGAGTCCCCATTTTGATGTCGCAGCACGCGCTGCCGTCACGCTCCTTGTGGGTGGAGGGTGTCGAACCCTCGACCTTAGGATATCACAAGTCATACTGTAGAACCATTGCATATGAGAACTACGCGCTAACCACTGCATCACACCCACATGGATTTCGAACTGTAAACATGATTGCGTAACACCAAGCTTTATATAAAGAAAATTATCACCATGTACGTATATGATACGACATCGATTTTTCCGTCCCAATTTCCCATTTCAACTGCACTGCCGGTATTTCTTGTACTGCTCCATCCGCGAACCATCCCAGCAACAGGCAGGCGGCCGGTCACACACCTGCGCACCTCCCTGCATGGAGACAATGCTCCGAGACATACAACCTGACAATGTGGTCGCTGCCGTCAGTCAATGTCGTTGTATTTAGCCACCTACAGATAGGACTTGGAGAGCTACTTGCCGTTCTGATGCTAATTGTTAGTATTATAATCGCTTGCGAGCCCCCGTTGCCTTCCAAGACTATCTCCCCCTGTGCGAGCGAACTTTATCCCTGGCTGTGGTTGGTTCTCAGGTAGAACGGGATGGTTCATTTCCTGGTAGAGTGAGCACGGGGAGTGTTTCGGTGCACTTCGTTGTGGAGCCTGTCCGGTGCGCTATGGTACTGCAGTTCCGTTTATGCAGTGTATGTATATGATATGGTGAGGATGAAAGCTTTGGCTGTCACCGATCACCCACGGGGTCGGCTGTGACATCCTTAATAATAATCCTTAATGATAATTATCATTGTTGTGATTATGTATAGTTGGCGTGTGGGGGGGATCTACGTACCTACCCAGCAGTCATACTTAATCGACAGACATGCATGAACGCAAATGATTCATCCCGCCTCACCTGGTGGTTGCGGATAGATAGAATGTTATAAGGCTCCTCACAATGTTCTCAGTCTTACATTGTCATCATGTAGATTTCTGGTACCCGCCCCAGCAAACATGTATATGTGTGTTATTAGGTGTGCCGCTCTCACTGTGATGTATACAGATGTATGTATATATCTATATATTAATCACATGTATGTATGTATATATGTAGTGACAACCTCATTGCTCCCATCGATACAGGCGATTGTTAGCCCTGCTCATGTCGAGTTTTGATCTCGAGACCTCCCGCTTACTAAATGGGTGCTCTTCCACTGAGCTACACGAGCGAGTCCCCATGTTGATGTCGCAGCACGCGCTGCCGTCACGCTCCTTGTGGGTGGAGGGTGTCGAACCCTCGACCTTAGGATATCCCAAGTCATACTGTAGAACCATTGCATATGAGACCTACACGCTAACCACTGCACCACACCCACATGGTTTTCTGCAAAGACTCCATTACACCGCTAGAGCCCCACCGGGGCGATAATAAACAATGCAGGGCCGGAGAAGGGCGAGGACGCACCGACAATGGACAATAACAAACGGCCAACACACAGCCGCAACAAAAAGTCCAACGCCAGCACAGCCCGTAGCGCTACGATGATCTCCGAAAAGTACCAAACACTGACGCTTCTGCGTCCCAACAGGAGCCACCCGGCTCCAGAACCACAGACGCTCGTCTGTCGTATATTGCAGAAAACCTTGGTTTTCCTCACAAGCTCGGAAAACCTATACGATTTCGAATTGTAAACAAGATTGCGTAACACCAAGCTTTATATAAAGAAAATTATCACCATGTACGTATATGATACGACATCGATTTTTCCATCCCAATTTCCCATTTCAACTGCACTGCCGGTATTTCTTGTACTGCTCCATCCGCGAACCATCCCAGCAACAGGCAGGCGGCCGGTCACACACCTGCGCACCTCCCTGCATGGAGACAATGCTCCGAGACATACAACCTGACAATGTGGTCGCTGCCGTCAGTCAATGTCGTTGTATTTAGCCACCTACAGATAGGACTTGGAGAGCTACTTGCCGTTCTGATGCTAATTGTTAGTATTGTAATCGCTTGCGAGCCCCCGTTGCCTTCCAAGACTATCTCCCCCTGTGCGAGCGAACTTTATCCCTGGCTGTGGTTGGTTCTCAGGTAGAACGGGATGGTTCATTCCCTGGTAGAGTGAGCACGGGGAGTGTTTCGGTGCACTTCGTTGTGGAGCCTGTCAGGTGCGCTATGGTACTGCAGTTCCGTTTATGCAGTGTATGTATATGATATGGTGAGGATGAAAGCTTTGGCTGTCACCGATCACCCACGGGGTCGGCTGTGACATCCTTAATAATAATCCTTAATGATAATTATCATTGTTGTGATTATGTATAGTTGGCGTGTGTGGGGGATCTACGTACCTACCCAGCAGTCATACTTAATCGACAGACATGCATGAAGGCAAATGATTCATCCCGCCTCACCTGGTGGTTGCGGATAGATAGAATGTTATAAGGCTCCTCACAATGTTCTCAGTCTTACATTGTCATCATGTAGATTTCTGGTACCCGCCCCAGCAAACATGTATATGTGTGTTATTAGGTGTGCCGCTCTCACTGTGATGTATACAGATGTATGTATATATCTATATATTAATCACATGTATGTATGTATATATGTAGTGACAACCTCATTGCTCCCATCGATACAGGCGATTGTTGGCCCTGCTCATGTCGAGTTTTGATCTCGAGACCTCCCGCTTACTAAACGGGTGCTCTTCCACTGAGCTACACGAGCGAGTCCCCATTTTGATGTCGCAGCACGCGCTGCCGTCACGCTCCTTGTGGGTGGAGGGTGTCGAACCCTCGACCTTAGGATATCACAAGTCATACTGTAGAACCATTGCATATGAGAACTACGCGCTAACCACTGCATCACACCCACATGGATTTCGAACTGTAAACATGATTGCGTAACACCAAGCTTTATATAAAGAAAATTATCACCATGTACGTATATGATACGACATCGATTTTTCCGTCCCAATTTCCCATTTCAACTGCACTGCCGGTATTTCTTGTACTGCTCCATCCGCGAACCATCCCAGCAACAGGCAGGCGGCCGGTCACACACCTGCGCACCTCCCTGCATGGAGACAATGCTCCGAGACATACAACCTGACAATGTGGTCGCTGCCGTCAGTCAATGTCGTTGTATTTAGCCACCTACAGATAGGACTTGGAGAGCTACTTGCCGTTCTGATGCTAATTGTTAGTATTATAATCGCTTGCGAGCCCCCGTTGCCTTCCAAGACTATCTCCCCCTGTGCGAGCGAACTTTATCCCTGGCTGTGGTTGGTTCTCAGGTAGAACGGGATGGTTCATTTCCTGGTAGAGTGAGCACGGGGAGTGTTTCGGTGCACTTCGTTGTGGAGCCTGTCCGGTGCGCTATGGTACTGCAGTTCCGTTTATGCAGTGTATGTATATGATATGGTGAGGATGAAAGCTTTGGCTGTCACCGATCACCCACGGGGTCGGCTGTGACATCCTTAATAATAATCCTTAATGATAATTATCATTGTTGTGATTATGTATAGTTGGCGTGTGGGGGGGATCTACGTACCTACCCAGCAGTCATACTTAATCGACAGACATGCATGAACGCAAATGATTCATCCCGCCTCACCTGGTGGTTGCGGATAGATAGAATGTTATAAGGCTCCTCACAATGTTCTCAGTCTTACATTGTCATCATGTAGATTTCTGGTACCCGCCCCAGCAAACATGTATATGTGTGTTATTAGGTGTGCCGCTCTCACTGTGATGTATACAGATGTATGTATATATCTATATATTAATCACATGTATGTATGTATATATGTAGTGACAACCTCATTGCTCCCATCGATACAGGCGATTGTTAGCCCTGCTCATGTCGAGTTTTGATCTCGAGACCTCCCGCTTACTAAATGGGTGCTCTTCCACTGAGCTACACGAGCGAGTCCCCATGTTGAATCGCAGCACGCGCTGCCGTCACGCTCCTTGTGGGTGGAGGGTGTCGAACCCTCGACCTTAGGATATCCCAAGTCATACTGTAGAACCATTGCATATGAGACCTACACGCTAACCACTGCACCACACCCACATGGTTTTCTGCAAAGACTCCATTACACCGCTAGAGCCCCACCGGGGCGATAATAAACAATGCAGGGCCGGAGAAGGGCGAGGACGCACCGACAATGGACAATAACAAACGGCCAACACACAGCCGCAACAAAAAGTCCAACGCCAGCACAGCCCGTAGCGCTACGATGATCTCCGAAAAGTACCAAACACTGACGCTTCTGCGTCCCAACAGGAGCCACCCGGCTCCAGAACCACAGACGCTCGTCTGTCGTATATTGCAGAAAACCTTGGTTTTCCTCACAAGCTCGGAAAACCTATACGATTTCGAATTGTAAACAAGATTGCGTAACACCAAGCTTTATATAAAGAAAATTATCACCATGTACGTATATGATACGACATCGATTTTTCCATCCCAATTTCCCATTTCAACTGCACTGCCGGTATTTCTTGTACTGCTCCATCCGCGAACCATCCCAGCAACAGGCAGGCGGCCGGTCACACACCTGCGCACCTCCCTGCATGGAGACAATGCTCCGAGACATACAACCTGACAATGTGGTCGCTGCCGTCAGTCAATGTCGTTGTATTTAGCCACCTACAGATAGGACTTGGAGAGCTACTTGCCGTTCTGATGCTAATTGTTAGTATTGTAATCGCTTGCGAGCCCCCGTTGCCTTCCAAGACTATCTCCCCCTGTGCGAGCGAACTTTATCCCTGGCTGTGGTTGGTTCTCAGGTAGAACGGGATGGTTCATTCCCTGGTAGAGTGAGCACGGGGAGTGTTTCGGTGCACTTCGTTGTGGAGCCTGTCAGGTGCGCTATGGTACTGCAGTTCCGTTTATGCAGTGTATGTATATGATATGGTGAGGATGAAAGCTTTGGCTGTCACCGATCACCCACGGGGTCGGCTGTGACATCCTTAATAATAATCCTTAATGATAATTATCATTGTTGTGATTATGTATAGTTGGCGTGTGGGGGGGATCTACGTACCTACCCAGCAGTCATACTTAATCGACAGACATGCATGAACGCAAATGATTCATCCCGCCTCACCTGGTGGTTGCGGATAGATAGAATGTTATAAGGCTCCTCACAATGTTCTCAGTCTTACATTGTCATCATGTAGATTTCTGGTACCCGCCCCAGCAAACATGTATATGTGTGTTATTAGGTGTGCCGCTCTCACTGTGATGTATACAAATGTATATATCTATATATTAATCACATGTATGTATGTATATGTGTAGTGACAACCTCATTGCTCCCATCGATACAGGCGATTGTTAGCCCTGCTCATGTCGAGTTTTGATCTCGAGACCTCCCGCTTACTAAATGGGTGCTCTTCCACTGAGCTACACGAGCGAGTCCCCATGTTGATGTCGCAGCACGCGCTGCCGTCACGCTCCTTGTGGGTGGAGGGTGTCGAACCCTCGACCTTAGGATATCCCAAGTCATACTGTAGAACCATTGCATATGAGACCTACACGCTAACCACTGCACCACACCCACATGGTTTTCTGCAAAGACTCCATTACACCGCTAGAGCCCCACCGGGGCGATAATAAACAATGCAGGGCCGGAGAAGGGCGAGGACGCACCGACAATGGACAATAACAAACGGCCAACACACAGCCGCAACAAAAAGTCCAACGCCAGCACAGCCCGTAGCGCTACGATGATCTCCGAAAAGTACCAAACACTGACGCTTCTGCGTCCCAACAGGAGCCACCCGGCTCCAGAACCACAGACGCTCGTCTGTCGTATATTGCAGAAAACCTTGGTTTTCCTCACAAGCTCGGAAAACCTATACGATTTCGAACTGTAAACAAGATTGCGTAACACCAAGCTTTATATAAAGAAAATTATCACCATGTACTATATGATACGACATCGATTTTTCCGTCCCAATTTCCCATTTCAACTGCACTGCCGGTATTTCTTGTACTGCTCCATCCGCGAACCATCCCAGCAACAGGCAGGCGGCCGGTCACACACCTGCGCACCTCCCTGCATGGAGACAATGCTCCGAGACATACAACCTGACAATGTGGTCGCTGCCGTCAGTCAATGTCGTTGTATTTAGCCACCTACAGATAGGACTTGGAGAGCTACTTGCCGTTCTGATGCTAATTGTTAGTATTGTAATCGCTTGCGAGCCCCCGTTGCCTTCCAAGACTATCTCCCCCTGTGCGAGCGAACTTTATCCCTGGCTGTGGTTGGTTCTCAGGTAGAACGGGATGGTTCATTTCCTGGTAGAGTGAGCACGGGGAGTGTTTCGGTGCACTTCGTTGTGGAGCCTGTCCGGTGCGCTATGGTACTGCAGTTCCGTTTATGCAGTGTATGTATATGATATGGTGAGGATGAAAGCTTTGGCTGTCACCGATCACCCACGGGGTCGGCTGTGACATCCTTAATAATAATCCTTAATGATAATTATCATTGTTGTGATTATGTATAGTTGGCGTGTGGGGGGATCTACGTACCTACCCAGCAGTCATACTTAATCGACAGACATGCATGAACGCAAATGATTCATCCCGCCTCACCTGGTGGTTGCGGATAGATAGAATGTTATAAGGCTCCTCACAATGTTCTCAGTCTTACATTGTCATCATGTAGATTTCTGGTACCCGCCCAGCAAACATGTATATGTGTGTTATTAGGTGTGCCGCTCTCACTGTGATGTATACAGATGTATGTATATATCTATATATTAATCACATGTATGTATGTATATGTGTAGTGACAACCTCATTGCTCCCATCGATACAGGCGATTGTTAGCCCTGCTCATGTCGAGTTTTGATCTCGAGACCTCCCGCTTACTAAATGGGTGCTCTTCCACTGAGCTACACGAGCGAGTCCCCATGTTGATGTCGCAGCACGCGCTGCCGTCACGCTCCTTGTGGGTGGAGGGTGTCGAACCCTCGACCTTAGGATATCCCAAGTCATACTGTAGAACCATTGCATATGAGACCTACACGCTAACCACTGCACCACACCCACATGGTTTTCTGCAAAGACTCCATTACACCGCTAGAGCCCCACCGGGGCGATAATAAACAATGCAGGGCCGGAGAAGGGCGAGGACGCACCGACAATGGACAATAACAAACGGCCAACACACAGCCGCAACAAAAAGTCCAACGCCAGCACAGCCCGTAGCGCTACGATGATCTCCGAAAAGTACCAAACACTGACGCTTCTGCGTCCCAACAGGAGCCACCCGGCTCCAGAACCACAGACGCTCGTCTGTCGTATATTGCAGAAAACCTTGGTTTTCCTCACAAGCTCGGAAAACCTATACGATTTCGAACTGTAAACAAGATTGCGTAACACCAAGCTTTATATAAAGAAAATTATCACCATGTACGTATATGATACGATACGATACAATACCATTACCTAACTGTGTAATTCCTACCTTCCGGTGTACTTCAGTTACACCTGTATTGCCAAGCGTACTGCCAGTACTTCCTGTACTGCTTCTCAGCAGCTCTAGGCGTACCTGCTGCCTGGAGACGCTCCGACACATCCACACTACTAAGTCCCTACCGTCAGCCATTCTCGGTATCTTTTGATACCACCTTTCAGGACTCGGGTAGTTGCTGACTATTATTGGGCGTTTCCGACCTTCAGTTCTTAGTACTCATTGTTAGATCGCGTCTTACAGTGGTGCGAATTGAATCGAACTAGTTCGCGCCTCTATCTTACGTTCATTTAATCCCTTCTTTTAACATTTAACTTAAGTCTCAATGGAGCTGGCGCCGACGCAAACCAACAGTCATCAGTTTTTTCTGATATCTCCGTTCGCTCTCGACGAGGCGCGCCGAATTGTTTCTGTGTAACTTATCGTCAGTATCGCCTAGCATCTTACAGTTCTGTTGGCGCCGGCGGCACAAGCCCCGGGACAGCCCATTGCATGCGCCATCCGGCCGCACCTCGCCCAGCTCTGAACCAAACGATCAAGCTAACGGGCTTTCGAACAATCAAAATATCTCATCTTAAAAGAACGTGCAAATTCCATTTAGCGGGTCGCCGGACTCGGCAACTTTCACCAACACTCATCCGGCCGCTCGGCAGCCTCTCCAGATGTGCCGCGGGGATGTCTGACGGTTCCCACACCGCCCGTCGGAAGTAACGGTCCATCCGGGTGCCGTAGAGCCCCTTCACCGGCAGGAGCTGTTTTGGCACGTACCCCATGCTTTTGTACGCGTCGGCAACTGACATCGGGATGATTGTGTCGTTCCATCGGACTGTGTAGTACTGTTCATGTGTCACTGCTGATTTGCCCGTCCCGACTTTCTGCTTCTTGGAGGATTTCGCGCTTGTGGGTGCGACTCGTTTAGTGATTGGGCCCGCGAGGACCTCGGCGATGTCCTCCGCTTCATTGTACAGGTTGCTCGTATACTAATTGCTGCTGTCCCGTGGTGTCCTCGGCTTTGCCCTTTCCAGACTTCCAGGGGATACAGTTTTGGAGGATCTGCTTCCGAGCGACTTGCCACTGTGGCCGCCACCACTGGGGGGTAAGATGCTCCTGATGTGGCGTCGGTGCTGGCGACATTGTGTACGGTCCGGATGTTCGCGGCTCGTCGCCAAGTTCCACCTCTACAGCAGTCATTAGAGCGGCGTCCTCGGCGCCATCGCTCCTCCGAGCGCGGGGCGCCGCTGGCGTGTCATCAAGCCCTTTGCTGGCGAGCGAGGTATGCTAGGACAGGGTTTGGGGATTCTGTGCCCTTCTCCTCGTCTAGCCTGGGGCCCTCCTGATACACGGTGTTTCACGGGTTATTGGGTTCGGGGGTGGCCGCGGTCCTTGTGCAACGGGTCCTTGCAGGGTGCCAAGGCTGGGCACGCATTTGCGTGTGTCCTGCCGCAGCGCGGCCATGACTCGCCGTGTTTCCATGCATGAGGTGCGGTGTTCAGGAGTGGGATCGTGCAGCTGCACTCTGTGGATAGCCGTGTTTTCTGTTCCGACCGCCTTGTTATCACAACGTGTGTTGTTGTTGATGAAGTCTAGTTGCCTTTGTCGAAGTGAGCTCTTGCGCTTGCACCCAACTCGCTCGGCTTCCGCAGGCATATCCAGCGGTGGTGACGCTTCAGACTCCGGTGAATTTGCCGGCGACGTGGCCTTCTGACGGATCCTTGTCGCGGTCGCACTCCACACATCTGGTGCGTTGCGGCTGACGTGCGGGTCAAGGGATGGCGTTATGACCGGTGTGGGGAGGCTCGATTTGTGCCTTAGGCCGGTGAATGTCGGGTTATCCGGGATCACACGGAGCTTCCTGTCTTCCAGCGGCATCGCGGACGTCCATTTGTGTGGGTCGTGCATGCACGAGTGTGGGGCGTCGGGGCATTGGGAGCTTACGGCCAGACTCAGTCTGTTCAGCGATACCTTGTGCCGGTGCTGCACCTTACCCCGGGGGAAGAGTTTTTGAAGCTCAGCGGTCGTGATCAGGTGCCGTTTGGTGTTCTTATCTATAAGTGAGTGCATATCAAGACCCAGCTCTGTCAGCGGGAGCAAGAGCCTGTACGGCAGAATCTCTTCACGCGATTCCTGCTCGGCATTGACGGCGGTGGCTGCCGCCATAAGTGTGTTCAGGGAGGTGTTGTATGGCCTGCCTTTATCGGTCACCACAATGCCGTGGTCGCGGGCGAGCGTGAGTTGCTTCAGAGTCGTGTAGAAGCTGCTTTCGCGCCTCAGCGTGTGCATCCTGGTGTCGGCGGCTAACTGACACTGCAGTTCCAGCATGGCTCTTGTCACAACGCCGAGCCGTCCCTCGTCGTTTAGGGAGAGAATCAGGGCGCGCGTTGCAGTGCGCACATAGATCGGGAGCAGGGATCCTACCCCAGTCCGTATTGCTCGGCTGGTAGTAGCACATACAGCGTGCGTGGGGAAGCTGGAGGGCAGGCCGTAACAGCGACGGGCGATGCGTGTTATCATCCACTCTGGGAACCAACCATCTTCGGGAGCTCTTTGGGAGCTCTTCACCCGTCTCTTTGTCCGTCTCTTCGTCCGGCTCTTTGACTGGCTCTTCTACTGGCAGTTACCCAAAGATGATTCCAAAGAGGGCTCTTTGGTTACATCCAAAGACCTGCCAAAGACCGGCGCGAAGAAGAATCCAAATGCAATCGCAAAGGACCTTCCGAAGACGAGTCAAAGACAGCCGCGAAGACAAAGCCGAAGACACCCGCCAAGAGGGATCCAAAGTTGCAGTCAAACATGGATCCAAACATGGATACTGCTGCCACCCTGGGCCCATTGTTTGCTTGATTCCATCCCCTCCATCATCTGGGATTCAACCACAGTATTGGGGTAGTGATAACCACCGGTGAGGCTGAAGCAATAGCTGTTACACTGCCCTTGTTTAGTGATATCTGCCCCCAACTACCCCAACTCAGCCTAATTACACCAGACCTGCTACATCTGGTAGTTCCCTGTTCGCTAGGCTCCCTCTGTAAGAAGCTATGTGTAAAATGTTGGCTGCTAGATAGACTTACCTGTGACGTGTGCTAGCTCCCTCCTAATTATACCGAGTTGGTGCATCCTCCAAATAGTCGCTAGGCCGCCCTGCACAATGTACAAGCCGCAAGCTCCATGACCGCCTTCCACTATGTACAAGCCGCTAGCTCCATGTTATACCTACAGAAGTGCATGGAACGGGGACAAAGTCTGTGCCTCAGCACTAGATGACACATGGTCGGAGCAAAGCAACCTGTATTCTGAATGACAATTTCGTGTCATAACTCACCTTCATACGATATTATGGCTTGATGGTTGTGGCTGAAAGCTCCACCACCAGTCCGTCCGAAGGTATCGGTGAACTTAAAGGCGACCAGCAGACCTGCGATATTCAGACATCCATGGACAATTTCGTACGTGTTAACCGACATATGTGATAAAGCAGGAAGAATGGCTGCAGAGATGTTGCCTGGTGCTTGCTTTCCTGAAGTCAACGAAGATGTTAGCAGGAGTCGACGGATGGAGCTCACCCAGTAGACGTACGTCCACAAATGGTGTGGAAGATGCACTTCCACAACGGTTGTGGAAGAAGCCCAGCGCCTCAGTCCTTTACAACTCAACGAGTATATATTCCATCTTACAATATCTGTCTCAAATTTTAATTCATTTCGCCGTTTCGGCTGCCTATGTCCTAGCAAAACCTAGCTGCCACGCCGTCGCACCCCTACCAATCCTCTTTAAACCGTTTTGTTAATATATCATCTACAATTTGTTGCTAAAGCTGCTGCAGCGGTTGATGGTGAAGGCATTTGTCGGCAGAATGGTCCAGCGTGCAATTGTCAAAACATTCCAATGAGGCAGAGAGCGTCGACGGCCGTAATGCGATGGAGCATTAAAGTATAAAACATTCCAGCTTTCCGACGGGAATGATCGGGAGAACGTTGCCTGGAGTGGACTCGTTCCATTTCGCTCGCATAAAACGATCCGGAACGATCTGCCTTTCAGGCAAAACACTATATTACCTTGGAAGTAAATTATGCGCGACGTTCCAGGCCAGAAAGACGAGCACGCCCCAGCCTGCTACTAGGGCCTAGGGCCTAGAAAGACGAGCACGCCCCAGCCTGCTACCATGCCCCCTGTTCGGATACAACCCGGCCCCACGACGCACCGCCGCGACCCTATCACCCAACCGCCAACCAGGCCTGTGGTATGCTATGGGACCACGAGCCGGCCAGAATGTCATCCATCAGGCACGGCGATAGGGGGCCTGGCGCACTCGCGCGCCCAGCCTGCTACCATGCCCCCCTGTTCGGATGCACCCGGCCCACGACGCACCGCCGAGCCTATCACCCAACCCGCCACACAGGCCTGTGGTATGGCTATGGGACCACTGGCCTGGCCAGAATGTCAATCGATCAGGCACGGCGATAGGGTGCCTGCGCCACATCGCGCGCCCCAGCCTGCTACCATGCCCCTGTTCGGATGCAACCCGGCCCCACGACGCACCGCCGCGACCCTATCACCCACCCGCCCACCAGGCCTGTGGTATGGCTATGGGGACACTGGGCCTGGCCAGATGTCAATCCGATCAGGCACGGCGATAGGTGGCCTGCGCACATCGCGCGCCCCAGCCTGCTACCATGCCCCCTGTTCGGATGCAACCCGGCCCCACGACGCACCGCCGCCGAGCCCTATCACCCAACCCGCCACACCAGGCCTGTGGTATGGCTATGGGGACCACTGGCCTGGCCAGAATGTCAATCCGATCAGGCACGGCGATAGGTGGGCCTGGCGCCACATCACGCGCCCCAGCCTGCTACCATGCCCCCTGTTCGGATGCAACCCGGCCCCCACGACGCACCGCCGCCGAGCCCTATCACCCAACCCGCCACACCAGGCCTGTGGTATGGCTATGGGACCACTGGGCCTGGCCAGAATGTCAATCCGATCAGGCACGGCGATAGGGTGGGCCTGGCGCCACATCGCGCGCCCCAGCCTGCTACCATGCCCCCCTGTTCGGATGCAACCGGCCCCACGACGCACCGCCGCCGAGCCCTATCACCCAACCCGCCACACCAGGCTGTGGTATGGCTATGGGGACCACTGGGCCTGGCCAGAATGTCAATCCGATCAGGCAACGGCGATAGGGTGGGCCTGGCACCACATCGCGCGCCCAGCCTGCTACCATGCCCCCCTGTTCGGATGCAACCCGGCCCCACGACGCACCGCCGCCGAGCCCTATCACCCAACCCGCCACACCAGGCCTGTGGTATGGCTATGGGGACCACTGGGCCTGGCCAGAATGTCAATCCGATCAGGCACGGCGATAGGGTGGGCCTGGCGCCACATCGCGCGCCCCAGCCTGCTACCATGCCCCCCTGTTCGGATGCAACCGGCCCCACGACGCACCGCCGCCGAGCCTATCACCCAACCCGCCACACCAGGCCTGTGGTATGGCTATGGGACCACTGGGCCTGGCCAGAATGTCAATCCGATCAGGAACGGCGATAGGGTGGGCCTGGCACCACATCGCGCGCCCCAGCCTGCTACCATGCCCCCCTGTTCGGATGCAACCCGGCCCCACGACGCACCGCCGCCGAGCCCTATCACCCAACCCGCCACACCAGGCCTGTGGTATGGCTATGGGGACCACTGGGCCTGGCCAGAATGTCAATCCGATCAGGCACGGCGATAGGGTGGGCCTGGCGCCACATCGCGCGCCCCAGCCTGCTACCATGCCCCCCTGTTCGGATGCAACCCGGCCCCACGACGCACCGCCGCCGAGCCCTATCACCCAACCCGCCACACCAGGCCTGTGGTATGGCTATGGGACCACTGGCCTGGCCAGAATGTCAATCGATCAGGCACGGCGATAGGTGGGCCTGGCGCCACATCGCGCGCCCCAGCCTGCTACCATGCCCCCCTGTTCGGATGCAACCCGGCCCCACGACGCACCGCCGCGAGCCTATCACCCAACCCGCCACACCAGGCCTGTGGTATGGCTATGGGGCACACTGGGCCTGGCCAGAATGTCAATCCGATCAGGACGGCGATAGGGTGGGCCTGGCGCCACATCGCGCGCCCCAGCCTGCTACCATGCCCCCCTGTTCGGATGCAACCCGGCCCCACGACGCACCGCCGCCGAGCCCTATCACCCAACCCGCACACCAGGCCTGTGGTATGGCTATGGGACCACTGGGCCTGGCCAGAATGTCAATCCGATCAGGCACGGCGTATAGGGTGGGCCTGGCGCCACATCGCGCGTCCCAGCCTGCTACCATGCCCCCCTGTTCGGATGCAACCCGGCCCACGACGCACCGCCGCCGAGCCCTATCACCCAACCCGCCACACCAGGCCTGTGGTATGGCTATGGGGACCACTGGGCCTGGCCAGAATGTCAATCCGATCAGGCACGGCGATAGGGTGGGCCTGGCGCCCACAGTCGCGCGCCCCAGCCTTGCTACCATGCCCCCTGTTCGGATGCAACCCGGCCCACGACGCACCGCCGCCGAGCCTATCACCCAACCCGCCACACCAGGCCTGTGGTATGGCTATGGGGACCACTGGGCCTGGCCAGAATGTCAATCCGATCAGGCACGGCTGATAGGGTGGCCTGGCCGCACATCGCGCGCCCCAGCCTGCTACCATGCCCCCCTGTTCGGATGCAACCCGGCCCCACGACGCACCGCCGCCGAGCCCTATCACCCAACCCGCCACACCAGGCCTGTGGTATGGCTATGGGGACCACTGGGCCTGGCCAGAATGTCAATCCGATCAGGCACGGCGATAGGGTGGGCCTGGCGCCCATCGCGCGCCCAGCCTGCTACCATGCCCCCCTGTTCGGATGCAACCGGCCCCACGACGCACCGCCGCCGAGCCCTATCACCCAACCCGCCCACCAGGCCTGTGGTATGGCTATGGGACCACTGGGCCTGGCCAGAATGTCAATCCGATCAGGCAGGCGATAGGGTGGGCCTGGCGCCACATCGCGCGCGCCCAGCCTGCTACCATGCCCCCCTGTTCGGATGCAACCCGGCCCCACGACGCACCGCCGCCGAGCCCTATCACCCAACCCGCCACACCAGGCCTGTGGTATGGCTAATGGGGACCACTGGGGCCTGGCCAGAATGTCAATCCGATCAGGCACGGCGATAGGGTGGGCCTGGC
>BDSI01000413.1:0-27842 GCA_003117195.1 Eudorina sp. 2006-703-Eu-15
TTTTGGTGGGCAAGCCTACTTGCGCGTAGCGCGAGGTTTCAGCTTACCCGCCACAATTCCCGGGTCCATCCTTTCCATACTCAGATTTTTACACCATTCATTCGTCGTCCGGCAATACCAAGAAACAGCTTACACAATGCGCATGACGTTGAATTGCGATCAGTCATCGTATTGCCTGCCAAGTAAACGTAGAGTTCGGCAGTATCGGCAGGGGTTCGGCCTGTTCTGGATTGTTGCGGCTTCGACTGAACAGTTCGTCAACGTGCTAGTTGCCGAATACATCATGACGAGCGTTGTCATTACATCTTGCCAAATTTGACGTAGTGCGCGATTGCCCAGGTGCGGCGCTAGTCCGTACACCCAAATGACTCCACATGCTTCTCATTTTTATTGCAGAGAACGGAACGGGTTGATCAGATATGATACGTACCTGCCAAACCATTCAAATTGAAGTATAAAGGATGAAAATCAGTCATGCGCATCGTGACCGTATGGGCGACACGCACGTATGTCAGACTAGTAACAATAATAGAGGCGTAGTAGTCACTATTTACGGAAGGCACTGGCGGTACAAAGAAATTACAAACAGGCACTCAATAGCTCTTTAGAATGCATATGCATTGATAGTGCGTATCACAACATGCACATCTAACAGGAGGCTGCATCGCAGCAGGCGGACGCCCGGTCAATCTTAATGCCGTTAACTCTGTTCCTCTAAACATTGTTGAAATGGACCAGCCGTTAATGAATTGACGACTAAAGTCGGTACATCCGGCTATCTGTGTGTGTGTGTGAGTTACATGGTTGGGGGTGCGTAACCCCATACCTGCACATACCCATACGAGCCGGAGGCCCAAGGGCAAACAAAACGCCAAAAGCACTGGTTTGCAATACCGCATTAACAGGAGTCGACGAGACTAGCGCCCAAAGGGCACGATAGAATTACGGTGAGCCCATCCACATGCGCTCCAACATCTTTGCCAAACGAGCCGGATCCCAGGCAATCGCCTCCCTCATCGTATAGGGCGGTGAAACTTTTCCTCAGCGCGTATTGCATCGTAAGCCGGGCAGTCGAGTAGAACATGCTTCTCATCTTCAATCTGGTCTTCAGAGCGGCAGCAACGGCAGACCCGTTGTCCTCTAGGGACATGGTGCCTACCCCTCCGCGCCCTGTTAGACTCAAGTGCCCAACAACAAAGCCTGAATTGCATTAGCTTCCGGTGCGCAGAACGGGGGATAAAAACTGTAGCGTGCGGTTGCCACATAACGGCCGCCGCACCCACAAACGACAGGCCCATCCAATGCTTGTATTTCGACATATGGATCCCCGGCTGCTTCCCGTCTGATGGGTAATTGTCTGGCTCGACATCGAGGCGCACATGTTCCCAACCGCTCATTAGTCGTTCCCTCATCGCCGTCACAATCTGAGCCTCGGGAAGAGGTTTGGACAGCAACCACTCAACTCGCTGTTCAACACCTTCTGCATCGTGAGGTAGCTAGCCCGCTCCAAATATCACACTCTAAGTACGACATTAAAAGCAAGAACGAGGCTCCCCAACCGCCCCGGCTATCTGTACATATGTGTGTATTCCTAGCTCCCCTGAGGTCGTGCTGTGATTTCCGAGCGACCCATCAATCCACCATTTGTTGTGCGTGTTCGTTCTGACATGACTTATCCTGGCGCGTTAGCAACCTGGTGTGTTATTTACCTGAAACCGGCCGTTACTTACCCTGCGGCCTGACCTTTCTGCAGGCGAGCCCGCGCGCGCAACTGAGCTCCGTTTCGTCCGAACGATGCACGCAGCTAGCTCCGCTATCTTAAGCCCTGGCTGGATGTCGGCAGCAGGTTAATAATTCAACCCGCCAGACTGTGCATCTCTTTGAACAATTATTGGTACGATACGTATGGCAACCTGATCCAGAGATACGAACCGCCGGCCATCTACCTACTGCCGACAGTGGGCACGCTTATATTATTTTCAAACTCTTTAAAAATATTTGTAAGATAAGAATAATACTAATAACAACAAATCCCCGTCGAATCCCCGTCGAATCCCCGTCCCTCACCGCCGTGTGATTAGGCGGGTCTGGCGCGGTTTCCAGGAGAGGCACTCCTAGCGCGCTGGTATCCTGGTGTAGTGGCTGTATGGCTGCGTGACCCCCCCCGCGGGGTGATGAGGATGGGTGCGGCAGTCCTTGGTAGGGTTGATGAGACGAGACACCTACGAGCTCTCTGGGCCGTTGGAACACCCGGTCGGGATACGGGTCCACCTTGTAACGCTTACATTACATTAACACACAATGATAATAATTTAACAATAATTTAATTTTTATAATATATAATAAGACAATTATGTAGCATAGTATAATTATATATTATGATATAAAATGAAATTATGTTATATGATTAAATAGTTACATGTATAATTATATAATTGTATATTATTATTTTATAATATATGAAGATGCATAATTATATATTATATAAACCCTACGATATAATTATATATGATTATTATACTTTTAACGATATAATATTATATATATAATTTATCATAGTTTTAATACAATGTATTGTTGTTGTAATTATGGTTGTTGAGGTTTTTAGTAATTATTGTTAGTTAACGGACTCTTGGCAACGACTTGCGCTTCCTGCTGTCAATTCTGAGTGGTCCGTTTCGGTTCCAACTGAAGAGAACAAATCCATACATCGGCCGTTTTACAGCGTTTCGCAACGAACTGTCATTTGATGAGAAGCAAATCATTGCCGAATTCCGCAGCAGGCACTTCTCAATTAAATAACAGCGTCAAGTGATGGACTCCGTGCCTTGGTCGGGTAAACGACATTTATGACACAACAACACGTAGATTCGCCCCCTCTTTTGCGACAAACTTTGGAACCATAATAATTCGATCCGCGCCACGTAAATATGCATTAAAATAAAGGCGCAATGATGACCACCTGCAAGTTACTGAAGTACGCTCCGATGTCACGGCAGATGACTGCTCAAACGACAAAGCATGTGCCTAGCGGACACTTGGGGTCGATGCGAGCAGCAGAGACGAAACTGCCCGCGGTGGCGGCTGGACGGCTCGCCCGGCCTGTAAGAACACTGACAGCACACGGCTTGCAACAGCAGAGGTACGCCACGTACTCCCACTATGCGGGTCCGGCGCCGCCTGCAAACCAACTAGGCCGAGTGCTACTGGGACCGAGTCGAAAGGCAAGGACGCGAACCCTCACCTCCCGATTTAGCTCCAGCGCAGCTTGATGAAGACGAAACAAACGAGTGCTGCGGTAACCTTTCTTGATCGTGTCGCATGCGGAACTTCAGAGAGCGCCGCACGGGGCCTGTTGTCTAGCTCAGAACGTTTACAAAGATTTGTTCGGAGCCGAAAAGCGATTAGAACACGTCGCTTTCGGCTATTTATACCACAGGGATAGCCACTAACGATAAACCAACGAACCCAGGTCAGTACCCGGGACCGTTTAGTGCACCCGATTTGAAGGCGGGCGCTTAGGCAGTACAAGGCGGGAACACGCAGCAAGGTCTCGGGCGTGCTCGCGTTCAGCCCAAACAGTTCAGCTAAATAAGGTGGACGGTGCCACACAAACGTGAAACCCGGCGCTCAACAGCGTCTGTGCCGCCAGAGATTACTCACTAGGGCTGGCACACGTACGCGCAGCGGTTCCAAAAGAACCAGGTAATACCGGCCCCGAGTAGATTGCCGCAGCGGTGCGAGGCCACCGAGCCTCAGAAATAATCACGCACACAGTAAAATCCTGCTGGACTCCGCACCCGCACGTGGCCTCGTGGTGCGGTGCGATTACGGCTTGTCACGAAACACCGTACGCGAGTTCGTGACGCACAAGGCTAAAACCGGTAATGTAAGCCGGAACCTAGACAGATATTCGAACCCGGAACAAGTTCTTACTACGTTTTAATGCGTACGATGCGTTTAGACCGTGGTTTGTTCATGACGATGGTATTCCGTGACACCGATTCCTCGCAGTCTGCCAAAAACCTCAAAACACAGCGCACATTTAATACCCCCGCCCGTACGCACCACCTCCCAAATACTGACGAGCAATTCATTCGCGGAACCAAGCAAGCCTCTAAAGCATCGAAAGTAAGGCTGACACGCCCACAATGTACACAATGCTGCTGATGAATGGTCGCGCTCAACGAACGGCCCTCTCATCAACGAACCACATCAACCCGATCCCTGGAATTGAGATGAATAATGCTGCGTCTATCTCTTGTTGCGGGAACACACACTCTGGATGGGAAACCGGGGGTTCGAATCCGCAAGGTCGGTGACACAATTAGATAGCGGAACCTACCTACGTACCTCGACCTACTCGATCGAATTGCGTGCCACTTGCTTGCGGGCCGGACAGCCCACTGGGCTGATAGACGAACGAATGCATCACCGTGTACACCGTGAATAATTCAACCAGCATCATCATCATCATCATCATCACGGGAACGCTTGCTAGCATAGGCGCGCGTGCGTGTATGTGGTCGAGTCGAACCTGCTGGCATGGATCCGTCCACCGCAAACCCACGCACTGTTCGCCGGCCTCGATCGGCAGAATGGGAAACCTCAATACATTTTTCGCAGGTAGGTCTCGCTACGTAGTAGATAATAATAAGCGACATCATGAATGCAAGTATACCGGAGGGAGAATGCCCAACCTCGACACCGATCCGCTGTATCAATCAAAGGCCCACCACTGCCTGACATGAATCGCTCGGTAACTATTCTTAGCTGCAGCGAGCATACACCGCTGGCTGGCTCCTGCGAACGAAGCCGCCCCATGATTCTCACGATTTGCGCACGGATGACGACGCACGTCCGTCCGGCACAAACGAATAAATCGGTGTACATACACGCGTACGGCGGTTATGGGCGGGCTTCTTATTAAACGCACGTACGGCGTCTCCACGTACCAATCAAGCAAGCAAGTACGGTCCGGCCTATTCATCTTGACAGCGGCTCTATCTTGCAGTTAGGAAAGTGAACATTTAGAGTGCCGACAAATAAACACACACGAATGAATGGACGCAAGCAAGGAAAAATCTCCCAAACCTCGCACGACGGGCTTGCTTTCCTCTCTAGCCTCTCTTTCCAGAGACGCCTGCAAACAGTAACCCACTGATCATACTGATTAACGTTATCAGCGGTTCAAATCCCGCCCGGCCCCCGCCCTCCTCGCCTTACACGTGATTCGGCGGGTCTGGTGTATGTGGTTTCCGGGAGAGGCAATCCTGGCGCAATTTTGACCTGGTGTGTATGTTGATTGGCCGGCGGTATGGCTGCATGCACGACCCCCTTAGTTGCCCTCCCCGCCCCGGTTGATGGGGATGAGTGTGCAGTCCTTTGTAGGGGTTGATGAGATGCGTGAGGCGCGCGCGCGCCTACGAGCGAGCTATATATCTGGGCGTACTGGGCACGGTCGATCGGGACGACTACGAGCGAGTCCACGTGCTCCTTGTAACGGTTGTAATGTTACTAGCGGTGCAATCCTGCACACGTACACGTACACGCACGGCGGTCCGAAAATAAAAACACCCAAGCAAGCTAAGCAAGCAAGGGTCGCCAATTTGACACGCCGCGCGCGCCCGGATATATACCCGCGAGGGCTAGCTGCCCGTTTGAAGTTAAGAGTAGTAGATATAGTAATTATTATTACCGCTCGTCCGTCACGCAATCAAGTTGATTATCATACAGTGCTCCTGCCGGTCAGATCCGTCCAGGCCATCCTGCGCATGGGCTGCGCCGGCGGCCCGCTGCTGTGAGTGGCGGCGGCGGGGGCCACGCGAGCCAGCCGCACCTGCGCCCGCCGCCGCCGTACCGCCACCACTGTCAGCGCCACAAGCGCCGCGACGACGGCCGCACCCAGGACGGCAACGACGGACCCGACGATGACGGTCTTGGGCTCGGGCTGCTGCGGCCGCCGCGCGACTGCTGCTGCTGCTGCTGCTGCTGCTGCTGCTGCTGCTGCTGCTGCTGCTGCTGCTGGTGGTTGCCGAAGCTTCCGGACACGGGTTGTGAAACACTGATGACGATGACGTCGTCAGAAGTGGCACCGGAGGACGCAGCGCTGGTTTGCTCCTTGCTTTGCGATGAGGATGTGGAGGAGGAAGCCGACGGCATACTGCGCGTGGATGATGCACTCTGGGAACGAACCTCTTTGGGTGCTCTTTGGGAGCTCTTCGCCCGTCTCTTTGTCTGTCTCTTCGTTGGTATCTTCTACTGGCTCTTCTACTGGCAGTCATCCAAAGATGATTCCGAAGACTTTCTCTTTGGTTACATCCAAAGACATGCAAAGACCGGCGCGAAGAAGAATCCAAATGCAGTCGCAAAGGACCTTCCAAAGACGAGTCGAAGACAGCCACAAAGACAAAGCCGAAGACACATGCCAAGAGGCATCCAAAGTCGCAGCCGAACATGGACCCAAAGTGGACCCAAAGAGGGATCCAAAGAGAGACCCAAAGCCAATACCAAAGACATCCGTGTAGCGCCAGTTATTGGTCCCAGCACCTGCTCCCGAACAATCGCACCAGCACCATGCCCCGTAGGACCCCGCCCTGCCCTGCCCCGCGCGGCCCCGCCCCGCCCTGCCCTGCCCCGCGCGGCCCCGCCCCGCCCTGCCCTGCCCGCGCGGCCCCGCCTCACCCCTGCCATACGCGGCCCGTCGCACTGCCTGGCGCTGCCCCCGCCCAGCACGCTCCAACCCTCTACCTCTGCCATAGCCTACCCGTACGCCCAAACATCACATCCCACGTGTACCAAGCTAGCGCCTGCTGGCCTTAGGCTTCTTGGCCTTATCAGGCTTCCTGGCCTTATCAGGCTTGCTGGCCTTAGATTTCTTGGCCTCACATGCTTGCTTATCTTTTCGATTCCGCTTAGCAGCCCGTTTGACCTCCTCATCCTCGTCTCCCACAGGCTTCTCCCTGCCGTCGTCGCTGCTGGAGCTTTGCGAATGAGTTGGCGACTGAGGCGGCGAGGCACCCCCCCCAGGGCCACCGTAAGCACCGCCGGGCGCCCCAGGCACTGGAGGCCCGCCCTCTCCTCCTCGTCCTCCTCCTCCACTTGCGCCAAGGCGGCACCCAGGCGAGCGGCCATCTGGACAGCGCCACCCTCCGACGGCCCCACCACGGCCTTGTCGCGAACGTGACCTGCTTGCAACAGGCGGGGCAGAGGTGTCAGTGGAACAGAAATATTGTAGGGCGTCTTCTTGGTTTGCACACAACTGATAGTGCTAAGTCCAACATGTACGGCCCCACTCTCAATCTTACCTTGTCCACCACCGTACCGCCTCAGTGCGTGGTTGCTTGGTTGCACTGCACACGTCAAAGGACAAATGCTGCAGGTCGGCATCCACACCAAGCCCAGCAAGTCGTGCATTTGATCAAGCCACTTACTGTTGAATAGCGCCAGCACCCGATCGCTGCCGAGAACGTCGGGCAAGTGCCGAGCAGCAGGTGCCGGCTGCGTGGAAAGACAAATTAGAAACAAGACGCAAGGTTAATACATGCCTTTCAGTGCAACACACATGCTGCGACAATCAGCAGAGCAACTGAGATGAACTTTCCAGCACGCAGAGCATCCCTTGAGCACAGACACCAACTCACATGAGCTCGCCTCTGCGAGTGTTGACATCAGTGTCGTCCACCTGGGCATGGCCGCCACGGCCTCGCCAAGTCCTGTGCCATAGTGTCGTTGTACGTCCAACCGGAACGCTCCAAGATGGGCTTGGCGACCACCAAGACGGGCCGCACCTGCGCATCCCAGATTGCGACTTGCCGATGCCGCGAGAGCTTTCCACTTGATGACGTTGCGGGTAACGGCGCCTGTGTCGGCTTGGTCCGGGACCATAGACCAACGAAGCCGGCTGCACACGGGGTATTGGAGAAGGCAGGCAGGTAGGGTTACGCAGAAAGATGATGGACATTGGAGGCAGCGGGCAGCTCCAAAGCAGGCTGTGTGCTTACTTCTTGGCAAGCAAGACAAAGTCGGGTGAGAGCTGGCGGCTTGAACGGCAGGCCCCGTTTGCTCCCGTTGGAGACGAAGTTGCCCAGGTGCCGCGAATACCAGTACTCGTGGCCGTGCGGGTAGTCGAAGACCAGCTTCTGCTCAACCGCGTAACCTACAGAGAGCGAGATGGGTCACGAGAGGGGTTGTGGGCGGCAGACATTGTACACGACGCAGAGAAAGCACACTATCACAGAGAAGGACGAATGTGATGTAACGGTTCACACGACTTCCAGTAGACCGTACCTGCAGCTGCATAGCAGCCGGCTGTAAAGTAGGCAGCGCGCTCCTGTTCGCCTGGCTGAAGTGCTCTGGTCGGGAGTCCTTGTCTGCAGCCCCCTTTCCATGCTGCACACTGATGTCATGGTCCTTCTTTCGGAGGTAGCCCAGCCGTCCAGCCCCTCCGGCAAGTTGACCTCGTAACCTACGTGTGGCGGAAGAAAACAGCATAGTCATGTCACTGGACAAGTGTGCCGTACCCGTATCAACCATGTTCTAACATATGCGGTATGGCAGCGGAGGCGGCGTGTAAATCAAAGAGCGCATACCACAGTCAAGCGGACGATTTGCTTTACTTACTGGCCATGCAGATGTCCGACTCCTTCACACTCAGAATGTAACCTGCGTCCGCCAGCTCGACCTGTGTCATGGTGCCGGGCTCCATGCGGCGCACCAGATCCAAGGCGCGTGGGCCTCCAGCTTCACACGCTTCCGGCAGGGGCCCTGCGTATCACGACTTCCTTTCGCGGTCGTCCCTGATGGCCCACTAGGTTCCCTTCGGGCGTTGGTTGGGGAAGCGGCGGTATCGTCGGAGTGTTAACGGTGGTGATGGTGATGTTGGTCAGGGCGCGCGCCTCGTCGACCGGCACGGTGCACAGCGGGCGGCACAACGGGCGCCACGGCTGCCTGCTGGAGCACAACACGAAGCATTTTGACGGAGTAGACAATACGGCCGGTATTCTCGTCAAACACGCTGCTCTCCAGGACGAGCGGTGTAGCTGATGCGGAGAGGCCACCTCTAAGCGGCCGGCGTGATGTCATTTAGCTGTGCCATCATACGGCCAAACGTCGTGATCTCTGTGTAGGCATGATAAAGGTGGCAGGCGTGCTCTTGTAAAAAAGAGTATGGATGACGAAACTTGGGATGCAGCCAAACAGGCAGCAGTAGTCTTCAAACAGTGTCACAGTACTATTGTAAGGAGACGTGAAACTGTAGCATTCAATGCGCTTCACTGGTTGCACGACTGAGAACGGCTCGCAGCGAAATCTACATACAAGCTCCCACCGCCATACTAGCCCGAATATCACTCACTGTTTGCACCAGGGTCCTTCTTGAATGCTAGCGAGTGGCATCTCGATACAACGCTTCAGGTCGTCACGCAAGGGAGCCGCGTCGCTGGGCCCAGAGTACGTTGACTGCAAGTCGCCGGCAGATCACCGCCGGCCGGTGCACAGAATGTGATATGTAATATGCAGGAATTTGTAGGGGGTCCAGTCGTCTGTCCCTGTGTTAAGTCTGCCATTGTTAACCAAGTGCAAGTCGCAAGTACAGGTCCGTCCGTGGTAATATAAAATGTCCTTGTCAATAGTTATGTAAGTTATGGTCCTGTCAGATGTGTTGCGCACAATGCAAAGAAATGGCTGGATGGACGGTCGTACAGTGTCTCACTACAAGGGTAAATTTAAAAGACGAACATACGGTCGAACAGCTAGCGGAACCAGATCTAGTATAGTATTTGAAATGTGAAGAAACGGCTGTCGGGGACTCCATAAATTGCAGAGAGTCCACTCGATGATGTATCGATACACATAGCTGTGCACTGAGTCGTTGTTTTACTCCACAGGACTTCCGACAACCGACAACATTACACAGTAACATCATCATTTGCAAGGCACAGACATGCCAAGAAGCTCCCGTCCTCCCGTGCGGCTGTCGGCATTGCGCACGGTGTGCCCCGAACTCACGGTCGTCTCCAGGTCTGGCCAGCGCCAGAAGTGTGGCAGTGACAAGTGGTTCATGTCTGGGCCGACGCCACCCGGGCAGCGGCCTCTGCGCGGCGACGGGAACGTGTTCAGTCACATAGTCGGTCCTCGCAAGCTTAAGCGGGTCGAGGGCAGCGTTGGTGGCAACGTTGAAATCCCGGACCAGTGTGTCGTGTATGCTGTTTATTCGATACCGGATGTCGAGGGGGCCTGGACTAAGCTAGAGAAGCCGGCCATCACGGAGGACTTGAGGGAGCTGCACCTCAAGGACGTCGCGTTCGTGATTTTCAACAAGGACCAGGTGAGTTCAACTGGCAAGTTTTGCGTGGAGGATGAACGGCGTGATCTCTATAAGACCGGCAAGCAGACACTGACTGCCGCCCCTCCACCCCCATCCCCGCCCTCGTCACACAGGCATACCAAGATGTTGAAGTTCCCGGCATGCTGGGACCCTCGAGCACAAAATTTTTGCCATGAACCCGCCTCGTTCGGGTACTCTAGTGTCATGTTGGACGGCACTGTCTACGTGCACTTGTCGCCCATTCTCGACTGGGGATGCACCGACGGGTGGCTTCTGGAGGGTGGCGTTGGGTCGACATGGACGACTACTCGTACAAGCCCATCCGTGTGACGGATTTCGCACAGCGCTCTGACTGCATTGCGCGCGACCTCCGGCTTGGATAAGCCGACCATGGACAACTACCATAGGCTGATACTAGTTTCGCGACACAAGGGCACCGGATCGTGCAGGACACTTTGCTGATAGCGTGAACGGGCGTGAGCTGGTGTGTGGTTCGAGTGGAATGGTATTGGCTTGCAGCGGTTGACATGGCATGAGTACAGGGCATGACCGGATCATGCTTGCCTCATAGGGTTTTTAGCGTGGAGGACTACTGTCTGCTCGCCAACGTGAATTTGACAGCAGCTTGTAACCAGTGACGTCGAGCATGTGCACGTCCACACCTTATGTCCGTTACACATAGCAATTTAGCATGCGCAAAGGCAACATGCAGCGCGGATTCAGCTAGAGTGCGTTTGCATGCGGCGTTGAATGCGGGAACCCCACCACTGCACCAGGCGCAGAATCAGTAACGAACACCAAACTGTGGCACAAGAAAGGTCGCGGAGGGGGCCCCAGATTCCTACGCACGGCGTAGGCAACCCCGGTCTACTTGAACTTCTCACGAGCCTGTAGTGGATCCAACGACAACATTGCACAGTAACATCATCATTTGCAAGGCACAGACATGCCAAGAAGCTCCCGTCCTCCGTGCGGCTGTCGGCATTGCGCACGGTGGCCCCGAACTCACGGTCGTCTCCAGGTCTGGCCAGCGCCAGAAGTGTGGCAGTGACAAGTGGTTCATGTGTGGGCCGACGCACCCCGGGCAGCGGCCTCTGCGCGGCGACGGAACGTGTTCGGTCACATAGTCGTCCTCGCAAGCGATCGGATATGTCTCACTGTTTGTGATCTCATGGTGCACGTACGGTGTTGCCGTGCAGGAAGACCAGCTGCCCCGGCTGCATCCGCATCCGGAAGATGCTATGGCGCGGGATTTCCATGGCAATGCCCTCGACTCTGTCATCGGGTAACCCATCCTCCTCGTCCCCATCCTCCTCCTCCTCCTCCTCCCCCACCCCATCCTCCTCCCGCCCTCGTCCTCAGCGACCTCCTCCTGCTCTCCCTCCTCCGTGCCTTTCTCCTCTCCGTCTGCGATGCCGCCCCCTCATTGACTCCTTCCGGGCTGCCCTCATGCCTGAAGCCGCCTTGGTGGCCGCGGCCCCTGGGCCACCCGCACCCGCGGCCTTCTCCTTGGCGACCAGGTTATCCCAGGACATGACACTGTGGTGGCTGCCGCTGGCGACCCCGGTCTACTTGAACTTCTCCGCGAGCCTGGAGTGGATCCAAGCATTCGGATATGTCTCATTCTTTATGACCTCGTGGTGCACGTACCAGTGCACACGGGGGTCCATGTGCCTGCTTCCGGCATCACCGGCGTGCACGGTGTTGCCGTGCAGGAAGACCAGCTGCCCCGGCTGCATCCGCATCCGGAAGATGCTATGCGTGGATTTTCAAGGCAATGCCCTCGACTCTGTCGTCGGGTAACCCATCCTCCTCGTCCCCATCCTCCCCTCCTCCTCCTCCCCCACCCCATCCTCCTCCCCGCCCTCGCCTCAGCGACCTCCTCCTGCTCTCCTCCTCCGTGCCTTTCTCCTCTCCGTCTGCGATGCCGCCCCCCTCATTGACTCCTTCCGGCTGCCCTCGTGCCTGAAGCCTGCCTTGTGGCAGCGCCCCCTCGGCCACCCGCACCCGCGGCCTTCTCCTTGGCGACCAGGTTGTCCCAGGTCATGACGCTGTGGTGGCTGCCGCTGGCGAGTAAAAGGCCGGTATCCTCCTCAAGTGGCGCAATGGCCACAAAGGAGTGTTCGGCCCTGGCTTGGTGTCGCAGTGCAGCTCTTGCGTGCGCGCGAGCCTCCTCCCTGGCTTGCATCCGATCACCACACACTTCTGCACCTGGACACCGCGCTAATGCTGGGCAGGATGTTGCTGATTGCACCTTCTGCGTGCTGCGTGAAGCGGAGCAGCGGTGGTGGGGCGTCATCCAGCACTGGCACCATCCGGCGCTGCCCCTGTTGGAAGCTCATGAGGGGCGCGCCGTCCGTCGTACGCCGAACCCGCCCATTTGCCCACTTCCTGGACCTCCAGAAGATGGGCAAGGACGGCCCTTCTCCAGCAGAAGGACGCCAGCATCGTGCGCGTCCGTGCCAGCACCGCCAGGTCGTCAAGCTCCAGGGTTGCCACACCATGCAGGCGCAGCCCCTGAAGCAAATGAGCCGGCTCACAGAGGAAGTCGGTCGCATCCACCTCAGGCAGGTTGTCCGGGTCCGGTGACGTCGACCGATGCGGCCACCAGCAGTCTGGGTGGAGGCCTACCACGCAGTCGGGACCGGTTCCGGCTTGGCATGCAGCAGCCCTGCATGCACACGTGCAAGCGCAATAGACAAGCCGGAAGAAAGGTTTGCTGTTGTCATGAGAAGGCACGACGAAGGCACAAAATGCACAGAAGGCACGACGAAGGCCACAAAATGCACAGAAGGCACGACGAAGGCACAAAATGCGAGCATAGTATACAAGTGGGAACAATGGTTTACGGCTGTCATGAGAAGGCACAACAACGGCACGACAAGGGCACGTTGCTTACCACGGCCTGCTGTCCGGACCGCAGCGCTGATTTCGTGCGTTCAGAACGGCGCAGCAGTGGTCCGTCCGGCGCGGCAGCACCTTCTACCCAGAGCCACCCGCAGCAGTAGGTACCTCCGCGACGGAGCCCGGCGTCGCTGCCATCACCGGCCTCTTGCCATCTTCGGGGGTCATCGTCCGCTGCAGTTGCCTCCTCGATGGAGCCCGGCGACCTGTCACCGGCGTCCTCTTGACCATCTTCCGGGGGGTCATCGTCCGCTGCAGTTGCCTCCGCGACGGAGTCCGGCGTCGTGTCATCACCGTCCTCTTGACCAAATCCCGGGGGGGCCCCGTCGCGGCAGCAGACGCCTGGAGGCCCAACAGGGCAAGCAGTCATCATTGGCACGCCCATACCAGATTATGTACATGCGATGGCCTTCCCTGATCACGTGCAAGGCCCGATTGCACATCAACCAACTGCGAAGCCACCAGCTGCCGTCGCTTCATTGGATGTCTCGGTTGTGTCGGCTCCGGCTGGCATGCCTGGCTGGGCAGAGCTGCCGGTGGATGTGCAAAGCCAAAGTGGACGCCCGGCCTGTGCTTGCGGCTGGCGCAAGTCGTGCACGCTTCCGGAGCCTGCCACGTTTGGGGGGGCGCATGGCGGCCTTCTGGTCGAGCCAATTCCTTGGCCTGAGCCAGCTCCTTGGCCCGAGCCAGCTCCCCTGGCCTGAGCCAGCTCCCTGGCCTGTGCCAGCACCTTGTCCCGATTCCTCTGGATCGTATCTGCTTCAACTGCGCAGACTGAATTGTACCTCGCGGGCGAACTCGTTCATACTCAGCAGCTCCTCCAAGTCAGCGCTGTCCCGCACAAGGCGCGCCTGGAGCCGGGCCCAACACAGCAACAACTAGGATGTTAACAACCCTCCGATGCCTGTGTCCGCTGAGGCACTGCTAGCGGGAAGCCCATCCTGGCCCAACCAAGCTCACCGCGTCGCCGAAACATTCAACGCTCTGTGGCGAAAGTCCCGCGCATCACGCAGCCCGACGGGGGCGTTCCCGGTGAGGTGCCGCACGTGGAAGTGCCGCACTGCCGCGTCGGCCGCCACCTGCTCCCTGGCGCCACCCGCGCCTGCAACCAAGCAGGCGGGAGGAGTGGGGAGTGGGGGAGTGGGAGGGCGGGGAGGTGTGGCACGCCAGGCGGGAATGGAGCGTCGCACGCCCCACCTGCGCTGGACCTGCATCACCCACTGTGACCGCCAGAGATCGCCGGGACGCACGTGCATTGGCCTGACGGTCCAGGTCCTGCAGGAGCAAAGGACGCGAGCAGGTGGGAGGTGGCACGCCAGGCCGGAATGGAGCGTCGCGCCCACCTGGCTGGACCTGCGTCACCCACTGTGACCGCAGAGATCGCCGGGAATGGAGCGTCGCACGCACCTGCGCTGGACCTGCGTCACCCACTGTGACCGCAGAGATCGTGCATTGGCCTGACGGTCCAGGTCCTGCAGGAGGTGTGAATGGAGCGTCGCAGGACCTGCGGTGACCGCAGAGATGTGCATTGGCCTGACGGTCCAGGTCCTGCAGGAGCACGCGAGCTGGCCGAGGTTTGCAAATCATGTCAAGATCTGACACGTGCAACCTGCTTGTCAGGAGGTATGTGCAGACAGGTCGCGAGCTGCGCGTCGCACGCAACCTGCGTGACCGCAGAGATGACCGCACGTGCGCCTGACGGTCCAGCAGAGCAAAGGACGCGAGCGCACGCCAGGCGGAGCGTCAACCCACTGATGTGCAGAACTGCTTGAAAGGTTGTGGGGGCATCGCGAGCGTTGGAGCGTCGCACGCCCCACCTGCGCTGGACCTGCCACTGTGACCGCAGAGATGTGCATTGGCCTGACGGTCCACCTCCACAGGCGAGCGTCGCACGCCCCACCTGCGCTGGACCTGCGTCACCCACTGTGACCGCAGAGATCGCCGGGACCGCACGTGCACTGACGGGTCCTGCGTTGGAGCGTCGCACGCCCCACCTGCGCTGGACCTGCGACACCCACTGGGACCGCAGAGAGACCGCACGTGCATTGGCCTGACGGTCCAGGTCCTGCAGGAGCAAAGGACGCGAGCAGGTCAAAACCCCAACCCAACACACTTTGCAGGCTTTTGCGGTCGCACCTCCCAGAGGCTGTACCATGCCAGCAGGGGCCAGTGGTACTTGGGAATGTAACGGCTGTCTCCGGGAGTGACTTATTTCCTGTCATGGCAGCACCAATCGTCTCTGCCCAGGGCCAGGCCTCCCTGGCTAACTCGAGCACGGCCTGAGCAGTTTCTTCAAGGGAACCCGGTGAGGCCCAGCTCATCTAGCTGCCGCCTTGCCCACTTCAACGCGCCGCGTGGAAGTGCTTGTCTATATTCCTGTCGCTGCCCAGGCCTATTATGTCCCTCAGTGTCTCCATCTGCAAAACATAGGCGCAATGTGGCCGACTGAACGAACACAATGCGAGCGACGTGCGCACTCTTGCCTCGTTCTTCGGAACTTGATGCACATATCGAGGAGGGCGACGCATCAGCGGAGCGCTTGCTGATCGCCATCCTTGAGAGTGAGTTTGGAGCCGACTGCAAGTTCGCAACGTGCATCCGATCTGAAAAAGAGTTTCGTTCCTAATGTCCCTATGGCCCTGATGATACATGCTTGATTATGGCCTGGACAACCAAGTCCGCGAAAGTAACCATCTTGCTGTGTGAGACCAAAACCTTTTTGCTCTACATCTACAACTATCGTGTCTGCTATGAAGAACCTTTACACAGCACCTGCAGGTCCGCCTTTGTCCTAAAGTAGTTTAAATGGTTGTCGTATTCGCCTGCTGACGAATACGACAATGGACGAGCGACATTATCCCACAGTAGAACCAACAAACAATGACTGTGAATGCTTACAATTTGTTACACTTTATTCGCCTCTATTTCAATGGCTCGATGGGACACATTCCTGCTCATTTCATGCCACATGTCACTTCTCCGGCTATGCACATTCACATGGAACGTAACATTAGATGCACATTAAATTATAAAAGCAAATACTCGCACGGCTTCAGCGATCCGTCATATGACAGTACGTCGCGAAGTACTTGAGCGCGGACTCCCTCGCCGGTGCCGCGACCACGACTTTCTCCAACTTCCCCCTCAAAGCGCCGGGCGGCATGGCGTAGTGCTTCCAGTAATCACTGGGCCCGTTCTTCCGTCATCTGTCACGAACAAACGGCCGTCACGCTTTGCCTTGCGCATGGACACCACAGCCACACGCAGTGTGGGGATAGCTCGCTCTCTACCCAACTCATCCTCAAAACGGTTGCGGCATATCGTTGCCCTACACGCGGAGGTCAATCACATTCCGGCAATCCTCTACCCCCCACCCCCCCACACACCCCCACACCCACATGGCACCTACCGACAAACACAGATGTGTAGGTTGATTGTGAACATGCGGCGGGAAGTCCTCTGTTCTGCAAGACGTGCATACTTCCGGAGTGCATCCGACGCCCTCTTAGAGGCGGCTAGGAAGCTGTCACGACTTGTGAAGTGGACGGACGAAAGTAATGGTGGATGGCTACGCACAGCAAGTCCCACATCTCCTCCAGCTCCGGCGACAGTGCACCCTTGAGGATGTAGGCCGAAAAGGTTTCACTGAAATGCAGCCAGTCCTCCAGAAGGTACGAGTTCCTGGGGACACCCAGGGCAGGGCTTGGTGAAAGGGTTGCCATCCGTGCCATGTCTCTGTGGCCAGGTTTGCAAAAACACAACCCCAACCGCCAGCGGCGCCACCTATCATTTCCGTCCCGTCCCTATGATGATGACCACCGCCGCACCTGTAGTCCAAGACGCATCTGTAGCCACGCCCAAAGTCCGCCGTCACTGTTATGTCCCTGGCCCGACTCTTGATCAGACGCTTCTGTTCGGCTGTCAGGTAATACCTCAACACGTCAACACCAGCATCAGCTGGTGGGTTGCTCGCAATGTGATCAAAGAAATTGTGCACCAACCCATATAGGATGGAATGGCCGACCGGGACAGGGACATGTCCTGTAAGTTAAGGTATGTCACCCTCTCAAACGGGTTTTTGGTCCGGCAGCCCTCGAATTCCTGGTCCGCTTGGCTGTGAGCTGCGCCTTCCTCCGCTCGGCGTCACTGCCCGCTTTGAAGACCGCCAGATTGGCAGTCTCGACCCGGATCCCGCGTGCCCTGTGCTCTTGGTCGGTCAGACGGAGCCTCGCGTCCCCGACACGCATCGATGTATTTTTGAGCCTGGGGTCGGCACCCAGAATAAACGAGCAGGGCACTGAACAAAAACGCATGCAGATGCTCCTTGCTCCCACCCTCTGCAGTGCACTCGCGTGAACCCATCCCACATTCAAGAAATGATCACCGCCTTGTGCTTGTCTAATGACCCCCCCCCCGCCCTGTACGCACCTTAGGCTCTGGATCACAGGTTCCCAAAAGCCGAAGTAACGCATGGCGCCGTTGAGGTACACGCCCTGGAAAATGCAGTAAGGACACGACCCGATATACGAGTTGTGCCCCTGTGACCGCACAGTGAGACACGCGCCGGTGTATCCGCCAGCACGCCCCATAGCAAGGGATGCAATTTGAAAGAGCACCGCACTTCAGTAGTCCCGCTAGCGTTGACCTCCACCCACGTATGCTCGATGACCAGACCGTTGTGGAAGTACAACATCATGTCGTCGATGGCACGAGACAGGTACGGTGCGAGGACAGCTGGTTTCCGTGGGCCAGGGATCACAGCAAGAATGCCAACCGTGTACGACTTGCCCCTGTTCCTTGCCTCCACGTCACATATTTGTAGCGCGAGGATCCCGTGCTATGAATACCCTTGTCAAAGGGCTGGACATCATCAAACAGCAAATTGCAATGCATCCCCTCAGCGACTCAGCCAGCCGTTAGTCCGCTGGGACATCTCGGCCATTGCTGAGCCTGCATTGCAAAGCAAGGCAAGGAGGGCACATCTCGTCATGCAACAGACTTCGGGCAGGAACTGGTTAGCTTCAACCACACCAAGGACAGTCGCCCACAGAATCCTTATCCTTGCCGCACATTACTCACCATTGTACATGCTAGAGCCTCCTTCAGTGAAGCACCCCGGCATGCGATGCTTGCCCCTCTGTGCCCACAGCTGGTCTTTCGCTAGGAGCTCCGTCACGACATTGTCCAATCCGTAATAAAAGTACTGCGATGAAGGCTGCAGAACTGGTTTGCCTGCGTGTTGGGAAATCGACCACGACAGGGTGCACGCACAGGATCACAAACAAACCAATCGTCGGCGGACAAGCCGACGGACCCGATGAACGAATAGCAACCCTCTAGCATCACACCACCGTCCTGTATGCGTCGTCCACATCCCCACCCCCTGTGCAAGGCACGCGTGTCTGCATGTGCTCTGTGGCTACGCACCGGCAACAATGGAGGTCTTGAACCGACTGGCCCCGCAGTGGGGGCACTTCTGATCTGCTATTTTGGCCCACTCGCCCTTTGGCGGCACTGCCCCATAGTCGTGCCCGGGCATCCATCAGTGGAGCACACATGCACATGGAACTTCGTGTGTTCAGGCGTGTCAGTAACCCTCCGAAGCAAGTGAATAGACGGTGGAAGAAAGTGAATCCCGGGAATGGCCTTGCTGAATAACGCCAATATTGTGTCCATCAGGCCTTTCCCGATGTTGTGCTGAACGTGGAGCTCCAGCATGGCCAGCACCATCTCCCGGGTCGTCACCTCGCTGTGCACTGTCCGACCTGCTGCATCCACACCTTTGGCCAGCGGTTTATCCATGTGCGCTTTAAACCAATCAACAGAGCCCCGCCCTACATAAGGCTGTCCGCATCCGCAATCACATGCATTGTTACGGCGTCTATTTCGATTGCTGCCATTGCCTGGTGATACCAACCCATCCGGCAGGTCGAACGTATCATCGTCTGGTATCGACCCATCTGCGTCAGGTTGGACACGAACGACCGTTATGTCAGCGCGGGATCACCAATGCCCCAGAAACAACACTCCACACAGCGTCCCAAGCAGTGTGACTCTATACACATCATGCATTTACGACATCACGACTAGATGTCCGTTGCGTGGACGCCGACATTGTGGGAGTGTATACCGGAGGTCACTCGTTACCACTCACCTTCGAAACCCTCCCATTCATCTTCACTGGGTATCCCGCCATCGCTGGGTATCCCCTCGTCGTAACCTGTATGCTCTGGCGGGCCAATCTCAATGCGAGCCCATTCCTCTTCTGTTACGTCCCGAAACCCTGTCAGCAAGACGAACAGGGCGTGGTTTGGTTTGGCCTGAACCTGCAACTTCCCTATGCGACTCACCCCGGACTGTGTCGGTCAACTCGGGCTGGTCCGCTGTGCCTACATCCATATCCACTGTGCCAACGTCCATATCTGCAAGATTGAGGGAATGGCCAATCGAACACACCACCTTAATAACACACGCGCCGACTGCCAGTCACTCACCCTGGGGTAAACTGGGCGACGCCAGTTGTGGAGTACCTAGCATCGTGGTACCTGGCTGCTGAAGCTCCAATGGGCCGCGCGAGGGGCCCCGGGATCTGCAAGGTTGAGGGAATGGCCAATCGAACCAACACCTTAACAACCCTTGTTAACACACGCGCGCCGACTGCCAGTCACTCACCCTGGGGTAATCTGGGCGACGCCAGTTGTGGAGTACCTAGCATCGTGGCATCGGCGTTATCACCTGGCTGCTGAAGCTCCAATGGGCCGCGCGAGGGGCCCCCGGGATCTGCAAGGTTGAGGGAATGGCCAATCGAACCAACACCTTAACAACCCTTGTTAACACACGCGCGCCGACTGCCAGTCACTCACCCTGGGGTAATCTGGGCGACGCCAGTTGTGGAGTACCTAGCATCGTGGCATCGGCGTTATCACCTGGCTGCTGAAGTTCCAATGGGCCGCGCGAGGGCCCCCGGGATCTGCGAGGTTGAGGGAATGGCCAATCGAACCCACCACCTTGATAACATATGCATGCCAACTGCAATTTCACACACGCATGCCGACTGCAAGACACTCACCCTGGGGTAGACTGGGCGACACCAGTCGCGGAGTGCCTAGCATCATGGCATCGGCATAATTACATGGCTGCTGAGGTTCCAACGGGCTGCCCCCAGCATCACTGTAACCTCCGGTGGACATGGGAGACGGGCTACACGACGGACTCGGCGATACAGATTGGGAGCCAGAGACCGAACCCGAAGTGGCACTCGGGCAGCTGCTAGTACGAGAACCTGAGAGAGGGGTACTGCTCCCACCAGACTGTGAATCTGTCGTGGTGCCTGTGGGTGTCGAGGCTGGATCTGACACATTGCCCCTCCGCGAGTACCCCTTGAGCTTGGGGTTGAGCTATCGTCTAGGTTGCCAGATGATTCCCCAGATGACTCCCCAGATGAATCCCCAGATGACTCCCCAGATGATTCCCCAGATGATTCCACAGATGATTCCCCAGTTGAGTCCCCAGATGATTCCGTCGATGATGTGCTGCAACCTGAGGGACTCTGCTGTTGTGGGGGGCTGTTGTCCCGATGGGCCCCTGGTGACATGTACGGTGACGCACGCATGGCGGGTTGCCCCCGCCCTGAGGGTGCAAACCGTGCCAAGATACTGCGCAGCTTTGGAGTAGTGTACGCCATCATGTCGACTTCGGGCGCTTGCACCATATAACTACCGTGCCGTTGACGGAATGAAGGGGACCCGTCGTCGTCTCTGCCTGCCTTTGTAGTCTCTTCGCGTTGCTTCTTGAAGAGCCCGTGACGTTCCCTTCTGTCAACGACCGCTGCCAGACGGCGGTTCCGGTCATTGTCACCCTCAAGTGCAAGAGTATTAACCCGTGCAAGCGGCTGATTCGGGTGATTCTCCCGGCAGTCTTTGACATGTTGGTATATGAACTTGCTAGTAATGTCGCGCCGATAGCAACGAAGACACGAGAACCGCCCGTCGAAGTGCTGCACCGCTAGACCGCACTCTAAGAGTCGTGGCCATTTCCAGTAATAGTCTATATCGTTGTCGCATAATTGAAATTTAGACATTGTCTGTAGACATTATCTGAGGGCAGACCCGCTCCACGCTTTCATATGTATAATGGTGTTGTAGAGGGCAAGGCTGGTTTACATTCACATGTCGAACGGTCGGCCGGGCCTGAGTGAATTGGTTCCCTTTGGGATGTCTTTGGGTGGCGCCAAAGATGTTGACCGGATCCTGTTGTACGCTCCCTGAGCCCTTCCGTTTCACTGCTTATAATTCAGTCCGTAAAGGTCTATATATATTGCATTACATACAGGAAGATATCTGATTTTCCCACAGAAACGTATCTTTGTTACATACCAAAGACGAAACCGAAGACGGCTCTTTGCGACCTTCTTTGCTTGCGGCTTTGGGGCGCTTTCCAAAGAGGGCTCTTTGGCTTCTCTTTGGGTGCGGCTGAAGCGCTTTGGTTGCGCCCAAATAGCCTCCAAAGACCTGCCAAAGACCTCCCGAAGAGGATAAGAGACTTCCAAAGTACCGTGCGTTCCCCGAGTGTGTGCACACGCTTATTCGTCATTCCCATGCAGGCTGGCGCGGACGAGGGGCAGCCTGCGGCGTCACCGCCGGCGTCAGGCGCGACGCTCGAGGCCGTGGCCGCCTCGCCAGCAGCCGAGGTGAGGATGGGCCGCCGTGCGGGACCTGCTGTACTTGTGCGGGCGTGCGGTGCTGCGCCGCGTATGGACAGGCAGGTGCTTTCGTGAATGCAAAGGAAGTGTGCACACGCTTTCTCTTCATTCCCCTGCAGGCTGGCGCGGACGAGGGGCAGCCTGCGGCGTCACCGCCGGTGTCAGGCGCGATGCTCGAGGCAGTGGCCGCCTCGCCAGCAGCCGAGGTGAGGATGGGCCGCCGTGCGGGACCTGGATGAGCCATGGAAGGACGGCTTAATGTCTGCATTGAAGGCACTCAAACAGATGCAGGGTGAGCTAACATTATCAGCTGGTGCTAGTTTCCTTGCCTGTACCAATATTTACAAGGTGCACGCGTTCTGTGCAGATATCGCACAGCCTGTGGTCGAGGAACTTCAGCAGATGGATGAGGACTGCCAGGCTGGCGCGTGTCCGTGCAAGGACGGCCCGTTTACACCGTTCCGAGACGTCGTGCCCAAGGCGGCGGGCACTGAGACTCTGCTCGGAGAGCACAGCCTTCAGCCCTACTGCCAAATCAAAAACCCGATTGAGTAGGCTGACCAGGGGGTGTGGGGAAAGGTGCGGCAAATGTGTGCATTGCATGGGGGCATCGGACCGACGGCAGCCATGCACTTAACGTGAGGTTCAAGTGTGAAACAAGGGGCTGTCCATGTCCGATGCGCGCTTATTGGCTGCTCTTACGGGGCTCAAGGATGGATGGGCCGGAGCGATTGTGCGTTGGTGCCTGTTGTGCGTAGCTAGGTGCCATGCCTATGGGAAAAAGGTAGTACACGACACGATTTCATGACGAAATGTTTCAGGCGCAGATGTGTGGGTATTTGTGATTGGTGAATTCCATAGGTGCGGGTCACGTCATTAGTTGGAAAGCTAAAGGTTGCTTGATAGGGTGCGCGGCGAACATTGATAGGGTGCGTGATAGTGTGTCACCAGGGTGAGGGCAACCCGGCATGTTTATGTCAAATGTGAATGTTGGCTTTAACACTTTATGGATACTGCGGACTCCGCAGGTTGGGTGCATTGCGCAGGCTTGGTTTCGGGCAACATTTTAACATGTGCAAGACCTCTGTTGTTGTGAACACTCTCAACGGGACTTGGATGAATAAGTATGACCATGCGTGGGTAAAATTGTGATACAGCACAGACATTGAAGGCAAGGAGGCAACCTTGAAATGTGGGACACTGGGATCCGGATCCAGAATTCGACTGATGTCTTTCAGCAAGTAAGCTTTGTCTGGAGTCAGCGTAATATGACTGTCGAGTTAAATATTTTGCATTTGTTTACCTAATACATCAACCAACGCACCAACTTTCTGTTAGACTCTCCATACCATGGAGACCCAGGCCCACATTGGGCAGCAGCCTGACGGAGCAGCACCTCTTCAGATAAAAACTATTGTATCTGTTCATGTCAGTCTTGTACCGGTCGGTAATCTCTCTAGTGTTGGTCAGAAGCGCTCCTGGTCGGTCTGTTCCACAGACAACATTACTGAAACACCACTGGTCGAGCGACTTGAGTATCTGCCGAACACATTTTCGGCAAGCAAGGTCGACATATACGACTTCCGTGAGCACCAAAAGCCGACGTCCAACGGTGAGCAAGTCAAGTCATAGATTGACCGTCGCACTTTCCCATGGGCACCCAGGCATGTGCACTAATGCTTCGACATTATTATTCCATTTCACAATGTTATAATAAATCCCTCATTTAGTTTTCCAGACGATTAATAACCAGCGACCTCTGCATCCAAATGTCCCTCAGAGGATTGGAACGAGACGAGCTCCGGTTCTCCACGGAACCTGCAGGCATACATCGAGCAAGTTCTGAAACAAGAAGTGATGACGACGACATGGAAAATGTGCAGGTCATCAAGAGCAGGAGCCGGTCGGCTGGGGCGAAGCTCAAGCCCGAGCTTTTGCGGATTCACCTCATCTCTCATAAAACAGAAGCTGGCTTCAAGGTCGAGGAAGACATTAAGGCCTTTGAGCAGGCCAACGCCGGATTCAGGAGTGTGGTCAACGAGCACAAGCGCAATGGTTGAGTATTCAGCACGTCTCATTAGCTGAGCGTTTGAGGTTGTTCTAACATGCTCTACTATGATCCATTTTGCAGCTGGGGACCTCCTTTACCCACTCGACGCGAGAACGGGCGAACCGGTGCTGGTCGGGACTGGTGGTGATGGCGTACCACCGGCCATCACAGAGGTTTCTACACGTGCCCTGGCAGGTAGGCTTGCATACAACACTGGCATTATCAGTACAGCAACATGCCAATCGGTGGAGTGCATCTGTTGTTGTCCTGTTCACATTTCACTATCTTCCTTTGTCCAGGCATGTGGGCGATGACCTTGTCTGAGGCATGTCCACTCAACTCGAGGGGCTTGCCGATGCAACCGTTCGAATACGGCCTGTTCGGGAACTACAACGAAGGCTACTCTGCCAACAAGCCGGCGATCGATGCATACCGCCAGAGGGTGGTCGAAGAGGCAAAGAAGGCGGGCAAAAAGGTCAAGCAGCCTGTTGGGATGTTCACATTCCCCGGGACTCCCAAGGCCTTGTACAGCCAGGCCCAAAGGTGCGTCCACGTTGCCCAAGCAGGACTCTAGAGCCGTCTTGAGTCGCACATACCTTCATTAACTTCAACTGCTCGCAGCTACCCCTCGGAAGCCAAGGCCAACGCAAAGAAATGCTACAACAAGAAGCTGACTAAGGACGCGGACGACCTGAAGCAGTACACGGACAAGTTCAAGGAGCGCCGCCAGAACTGGGAAGAGAACTGCCGGCCCAGCTGCGTGGCGATCGCGGATCAGTTGGAGGAGGTTGGCAAATGCTCGCGGTTCGCCCGGGTAAGCTTGGCTGCAGCTACCGGCACCTGGAGTAAATGGTGACATCACAATTTTATAAGTGCAGGCCGTGATCAAGGGCTCCTCAGTGCCGGAGCCACTCAAGACGTACCTGTACATTGGCTACTGCGACACCTGGCGGGAGGGCCTACGAGTGGGTTGTGTCCAACACCAAGTGTAAGTGGTACATAAGTTCGTCGTATCCAAACTTGCATTTTGGCAGTGCTCCTGAGTGAATACTTTTACTCGCAGACACGCTCAGCCGTGCAGCGCTAGACTTCCACGGGATCAGCATGAAGTTGCTGCAGCAGAGAAAGACGCCGCCGCTCAACCCTGCAGCACCGCCCGCGGCTGCCAACACTGTGGCGGCTCAGGTCGCATCCATGACGGAGCACCCCAAAACGGTGAGTATTGCTCCAGTGTCGCGTGGTCATTTTCAATGATTTCATCTTTATCACATATGTCTTACTCTTGCACATGCAGACACCGGCAGCAGTTGGCTTCGACCGGCCGCCGGCAGTGGGCCACAAGCGGCCTCACGAGGAGGACTACGACCAGGAGCTTGACGCTTTGGAGACCGGCATGGACGGCATCGTCGGCAGCCAACTCAGGGGCACCACGGCGGCGGGCCGGGGGCCCACGGTGGCGGGCCGGGGGCCCACGGCGGCGGGCCAGGGGCCACGGCGGCGGGCCGGGGCCCACGGTGGCGGGCCGGGGGCCCACGGCGGCGGGCCAGGGCCCACGGCGGCGGGCCAGGGCACCACTGCAGTGGGCTGGGGGCCCATGGTGACGGGCCAGACGGCGGCATATGCAGCCGCAGTTGCTCAGGGTGGCGGTGCGTATGGGCTCTGTGATGAGTACGAGGCGATGCATGAAGCTGCATTGGAGCAGGTGATGGCACAAGTGGGCAAGGGGGCACCTAGCGGCAGGGGCCAGGGGCCGGCCAGAAAGCCCTCTGGCAAGAACCCCAAGGCAGGCAAGTTGGTCAGGTAGATGCCCAGTACGACCCCGCATCAATCTTAGTGGGAAGGTGTACGACCTGCATCCATCGTATGGGGAAGGCAGTGGTCCGATTGAGTGGACTGGCAGGACCTGCATCTATGTTAGTGGGCAGGCGGTAGTCAGGTTGAGTGGACTTGGCACGAGCGACCTGCTACAGTGAGAAAGGGCAGGCGTTAGTCAAGTAGGGCGGGCTGGGTGTGACCTATATCTATGTTATTGAAAGGCGGTAGTCAAGTGGAGTGCATGGACCTGCTGTATCCGTTGAAAAGGGCAGGCGGTGGACTGGGTGCTTATGGGGGGTGGACTGGGTATGTATCAGTTCGTGTAATATGACCGGTACAGAGTCATACCAGGACCACATACAGTCATGATGACCGGTACGAGTCATACCAGGACCACAGACAGTCATGATGGGCCGGGACGGGTATGACCAGCCACAGTCATGATGGGCGGGACGGGTATGACAGCCTAAGTCATGATGGGCGGGACGGTATGACCAGCCACAGTCATGATGGGCGGGACGGGTATGACCAGCCACAGTCATGATGGGCGGGACGGGTATGACCAGCCACAGTCCATGATGGCGGGACAGGTATGACCAGCCACAGTCATGATGGGCGGGACGGGTATGACCAGCCACAGTCATGATGGGCGAGCGACAGTCATGATGGGCGAGCGACAGTCATGATGGGCAGGCAGGGTAATGACCAGCCACAGTCATAACGAACGCCAAGAGCTTGCATGCCATGACTGAGCACGCAGTATGACTGGTCATATCGGGGTTTGGATGAATGGAAAACAGGCGGTATGACTGCGGTATGACTGCACAGTACGACTGGCATGAGTCATTTTATGCCCTTCCAGTCATTCTGTGGTCCGGTGAGTCATCCAGTTCTAGTCATGAAATGCATGCCAGTATGACGGGCCCAGTCATACCGGGTGCCTGTCCCAAGGCACGGTATGACCCATGGTATGACTGGGTGTATGACTGGGCCTGTATGACTGAGGCGCATTATGACTGGGAATATGACCAACACTGCATGACCAGGAGGGGTTTATGACTGGGAGTATGACTGGGAGTATGACTGGGAATATGACTGAAACACGCTGTATGACTGAGCCTTTCCCCGAGTGCAGTTCTACCTGCCGAATGTTTCCGAGGGCGGCTAAGCAATCTTACTGGCTTTCCGCTGGACGAAACTATATCTGGATGGCTTGTTTCCCTTTGCTTTGCCATGCGCATGTTCATTCACTCCCTGACTGTTGGGATAGCCCAGCGAATCAACCCGATTCCCTGGGTTTGCATGGTCTCTATCCGCCTGAACTTGACATTCCCTATCAAACGCATTTGCAGTTACCCAATCGCCAGGTCCCGTTCTTGCACATCCTGCTAGTTCAGTCTGTGCGCAATGGGCGTAATTGGTACGACACCTGCTTGACACCCGCTGGTACGATATGCGGGATCAACCTGCATTTCATGATGTTCGCCTCTCCCGCTTCGTACATGCTTCGTCTTGCGTTAACGAAGCGGCCGAACGCAACATTTTTATTGGCCAGTTCCGTCGGTTGCAACGCATCGTACTGATGTTCATGACTTCGTCGCAACTGTGGCTGCCCTTCTGCGTACCCTCATTACCCAACAATACCCCTCGTCGACTCGACCTGCAGTGTCCCAGTTGTTTTTAGTGCAACGACGTCAGGGACTCAATGTCATGGCTAGGATTCGGGAACGCCTACAGGTTCTGCTTAGTTCCAACACGTAGTAGAAAATACTCGGGCCCCAAGTACTACCTTGGTTACTGCGCGGACGGCGGGAGCCAGTGATTGCCCGTCCCGCGCCTCCCATGCCTACCCACGTCCTCGTATCCTTTGTTTTTTCTTTTGCCGTTCTGCAGTGCTTTTAACCCCAACTATTATAAGAGTATTCCCGATCCGTCAGGCATTCTGTCTTGCAATTGTTCTCTCCCAGTCCGCGTACGACACCCACTGCTTTCTTGGACTTGTCGTACATCGATATCAGTTCGTCCCGTCCCAGGTCTATTCATAT
>BDSI01000414.1:0-27776 GCA_003117195.1 Eudorina sp. 2006-703-Eu-15
GGCTGCGGGTAAATACAGTTGTGAGGACCGGGTAGTCTGGGCTTGCTACTCGCTCGCACCGGTGCGCCACAACCGCCCATAATGTATTCATCTCACGGTGCAGCGACTGAATTGATCTATTTCGCCAATGATTGCATAGTTTCATGTTTTTGTTGGGGACATTGCCTCCTCCTCGGTTTTGCTTTCATTTTTGCTCAGTCCGTTCCTAGAGCTTCGAGCGAAGACACTGCTCCCTGGATTCCATTTTGCTATGAAAATGAATGTCAGAGAGCTTATCCAAGAAGACCTGGATGGACGGACAGTTTAACTTTCATAACGGTTGGGGTACGGTTGGTTACTGTTGTACACCGTCGTGAGCGAATTATTGAAGTCTTGCCTGAGCAACAGTCAGGCTCTGTAACAAATTTCCTATAACATATAATTGGTGTATTGTTCATTTAATAATGCTCATTGCGAAGGCGACTACTATTGTGTTTGAATTGCGCGCGCAAACTCATGGGCCAACTAGAGCCAACACACCGCACCTAATGCTAAGCCATTTACAATCTCTTAGCCAATGCAATGGTGAAGAAGTCAAGAGCAGCCAAGAAGCCTCCTGTCTGCTTGGAAAGGTGCTCAAACAGTGCAAGTGAAACTGCTGGCGTAGTGAGGTAAGAAGCTGATTCACGCATGCTTACAAGATGTCTGGACATGAAATTGAAGTCTAGCTGAATTGGATTGGTATTTTCCTCCGCACTGTAGGAAAAGGTCGGCGGCGATGGGAGCTGTTCCGTTCGCAAGGGCTTCTCCAGGTCAAACTCGGTGGCCACAATGCTGTGGGTCTTCAAGCTATTGGTTTTGGTTTGCAGAATGAATGATCATTCCATCTATGTGGACATAGGATGCTTGCTCGGACGGTGGGTACATTCGAGCATTTAAACTTTTTTGCAGAAACCATTTGCCGTCAGCTTATGTTGATAGGTATTTGCAAATGTATGTGTGATCTGTTATCTAGACGTAAGCAAATATGGTCTTTGTCATTTCCACAGAAGTGTGTTATGTGTTCATGTTGTGACCGACGTCCTCTCCTCTCCGTTACAATCATATTGCAGGACCATGGTGCAAGCCATAAAGTAGATCAACGTAGCACGATGTATCGGGTGGAGCTGGTGGGTGACGTGCTTTACAAGTCCAAACAGGTCATACCGCTTTTTTTGGCGAGCAGACACCGGGGATGGTGGGCAACCTACACCGGTTTTGCACCAGAGGATAAGATGGCCGCAGCTCGCCTCATCATGGCCACCCCAACTCGGTGGGTATGTACGACACATGCACGACACATGCACCCATATCACTTGCATGCCGCCAGGCCACCTCCAACACTTTCACCCCTACTGTGCGCCCACCCCATGACATGTTAAGACCTCAACCACCATATTGACGCACCCTTGATGATGTGTCTAGCACCATTCCGTCGGTTGTCTAGTGCAGTGCGTTCTATGAACCTATGTTTCACTCTTCAGGCATGTCTCTTACAGGCATGACCTTGTATGCGTATCACAACACCATTTGTGTTCACCATGACATACCACCCATTACCAACGTGTTCACCCTCACAGGCAGTCGTGATTGTGGAAGGATCAAGGCGGAGATGTGGTGGCTGTCGAGCTGATGGAGGGCATGGGCTTCCGTGGCTTCAAGTGTGTGGGCTCCAGAACCATGGTCATGGCCGAAGGGACAGGCCGTGTAAAATGCCAGCATTCAGCTTGTATGGTAAGTGTCGTACGTTACACATGCAGTTTGTACGGAGCGCGCGCGCGCGTGGCGGAAGCGGCATGCCGCCGTCCCTCGCCCCTGGAGTGATGGGGCGTGGCGTGGCGCGACACGCCGCGGTGACCAACCCACCGTCCCATACCGCTTGTCCCTCGCCCATGGAGTGTGGGGCTGGGGTGTCGGGAGTCGCCGCGACACCAATGCCGCCGTCCCCACGCGCCGTCCGTCACCCGTGGCGGGAACCCTAGTCGCAACCAACCCCCAGCCATGCAACGTCCTCCCCCGTGGAGTGTTGGGGCGTGGCGGCGGCTGCGGGATGTTGTTGATCTGATTCTTTTTCTCGCGCAACGTGGAAATGTTTTCTACCAGCTGGGAAATGTTAAAAACATTCATTTTAAAAAGGTGTCATTTTAGTCTAAGGACAGGCAGTATAAAATGCCAGCATTCAGATTGTACGGTAAGTGTCGTACGTTACACAATGCAGTTTGTACGGTAAGTGTCGTACGTTACACATGCAGTTTGTACGGAGGCGCGCGCGGTGTGGTGGGAAGCGGCATCCGCCGTCCCTCGCCCTGGAGTGATGGGGCGTGGCGTGGCGTGACACCGCCGCGGTGACCAACCCCACCGTCCATACCGCTGTCCCTCGCCCATGGAGTGTTGGGGCTGGGTGTCGGAGTCGCCGCCGACACCAATGCCGCCGTCCCACGCCGCCGTCCGTCACCCGTGGCGGGAACCCTAGTGCAACCAACCCCAGCCATGCAACCGTCCTCCCCGTGGACTGTTGGGGCGTGTGGCGTGGCGCGACACCGCCGCGGTGACCAACCCCACCGTCCCACGCCGCGTCCCTCGCCGTGGAGTGTTGGGTGTGGCGTGGCGGACACCGCCGCCGACACCAATGCCGCCGTCCACGCCGCTGTCCCTCCCCGCCCCTGCATGCAGTACGTGCCCCATTGAGGGGTTCGACAACAAGGTCAACACCCATGGCGATGTACGGAACAAGTTCACCTTCGAGCCATCCCGCTACCAGATGGACAAGGGGTGCCGGCACCGGCCTGTGCGCGTCTCACACGAGGTGTCAGGGCGGGGAAGTGGAGGTCACCATGCCTGCGCCATCATAGCCTACAGGGGTATTGTGTTTACAGCTGGGTTTAATGTATGTGTGATCCGGCTTTCAAGCGCGTGCGATCCAGTTTAGACCGTGCACGCGAGTTGGGTTTAATGCGTGCGAGCCATGTCTCAGTGCCTAGTGTCAGGTTCTCGGGTTTATGTGTCTTGTGCATTTTATCATGTACACGTTCGTACGAGGGTCATGGCCTTTGCTTGGGAGTCGCGGCGTAATGAATGCTGTTTTTTGGTATTATTAAATTACCAGTGTTTGTTATGAGCTGCAGCAGCAGCAGCAGTTGATAGGAAATGGTGGATGTGAGTGGATGGTGTGAGGTGAATGGGTGATCACGGCACCAGGCAGATAGATCCATCGATGATTAGATAAGTGCGGCAGGTTGCGTGCGTGTTGGTGTGGATGTGCCTGTGTGTGCACACACTTGGCGTTTGGTGCAAGGCAAGGTACTTGTGTGTGTGTGTGTGTGTGTGTGTGTGTGGTGTGTGTGTGTGTGGTGTGTGTGTGTGAGCACACACTTGTACATGCACGCACGCACAGGTGCACACACAGGTACCTTGGCACCTTGTAATGGTAATAATGGATGGTTATGACACGTCTTTCACCATTAGTCCCAGCGACCTTGCGAACAGTACACGATGGCGGCAACTCGTGAGCACCCAACGTGTGTGACAGAACAGCGACAGGAATACACTCATTCAGCATCACGTTGCTTTCCTATTATAATTATTGGACTTGTCGGAACAGACTGAAACGCCGTAGTCTGCACACACCGTGTTGACATTGCGACACCGCCACCGACACCAGCAGCAGCGGCAGCTTCAAGGAACAACTAGGTGTTCTTTCCTTCTAAGGTGTATGCGTGTATATATTTTCATTACATGCACAAGCATAGTACGCACACAGGAAGTACCTGTGAAGCATTTTGGAAACTAGCAACACTATCTAGAAACGATGAATGGAAAAGCAAGCTTTGTATATCTAAAGGTCATAACCAAATAACTTAAATGCAAACCTAAACTTGCGGTGCGCTGTGCTGCATGCTGTGTCCACCACGTGCACGCACGTGGTGCTGCGTCTCCGCGAGCGGCGACAACAGCAAAGACGATGAAAACTGAACAAAGGGCACTACGTTAAATTATTACTTGGAATAAATTTTATTATTCGTTACATTCATTAACGGCAATAACGTCTGCTGCAACAACGAGCGAGCGCCATCATACGGTAGCCGCGAGCCGGACCACCGAACAGCAAAATCTTACACCCTACAAAATGATTCATATCAATACACTTGTTACAATACGTACATGATTCCTATATTTACGGATTTGTAAACAAACAAGAAACGAATACAAAAATCCAAAAAAACGCAACGGAAACACGAGCGCACTGCAGTTCCCCGGACGAACCCGAAAACCAAAAATACCAGACAATGCAAACAGACCGTTTACCCACCCTGCCGCTGGAGCTAAAGTTAGCCGCCGGGAGATGCGCTTCTGCTCAACGGAAACAATGCAAAGGTGAGCCGTTTCATGTTATTTTTACAAATTTATCATTCATAAATCATAACACATCCCCCAGTATTTTTATATGGCAAGGAGATGATGGTACAGTAAGTGACCCGTCCCGCGACTTAGGCGCGCACGCACGTCCGCCCGATGCGTCGTGCGTCGCACGTCGCATCACTCCGCTCCCGTTGCCGTCCGCAGGCCACACAGTCATGTATCATCCCTGTACATGCCCGTGCATATGCCCATAACTCCATCAGCGTGCAATACTAATAATACATGCACGGCCCCACGGGTAGCGTATAGTCCCGGGTCCACCGATGGTGGCCGTGCTGAGTCCCTACCGAGCCTGCGTACATGACCCAGCCATTGCGCTACCGAGCCTGCGTACATGACCCAGCCATTGCGCTACCGAGCCTGCGTACATGACCCAGCCATTGCGCTACCGAGCCTGCGTACATGACCCAGCCATTGCGCTACCGAGCCTGCGTACATGACCCAGCCATTGCGCTACCGAGCCTGCGTACATGACCCAGCCATTGCGCTACCGAGCCTGCGTACATGACCCAGCCATTGCGCTACCGAGCCTGCGTACATGACCCAGCCATTGCGCTACCGAGCCTGCGTACATGACCCAGCCATTGCGCTACCGAGCCTGCGTACATGACCCAGCCATTGCGCTACGAGCCTGCGTACATGACCCAGCCATTGCGCTACCGAGCCTGCGTACATGACCCAGCCATTGCGCTACCGAGCCTGCGTACATGACCCAGCCATTGCGCTACGAGCCTGCGTACATGACCCAGCCATTGCGCTACCGAGCCTGCGTACATGACCCAGCCATTGCGCTACCGAGCCTGCGTACATGACCCAGCCATTGCGCTACCGAGCCTGCGTACATGACCCAGCCATTGCGCTACCGAGCCTGCGTACATGACCCAGCCATTGCGCTACCGAGCCTGCGTACATGACCCAGCCATTGCGCTACCGAGCCTGCGTACATGACCCAGCCATTGCGCTACCGAGCCTGCGTACATGACCCAGCCATTGCGCTACCGAGCCTGCGTACATGACCCAGCCATTGCGCTACCGAGCCTGCGTACATGACCCAGCCATTGCGCTACCGAGCCTGCGTACATGACCCAGCCATTGCGCTACCGAGCCTGCGTACATGACCCAGCCATTGCGCTACCGAGCCTGCGTACATGACCCAGCCATTGCGCTACCGAGCCTGCATACATGACCCAGCCATTGCGCTACCGAGCCTGCATACATGACCCAGAGAGCGGGAACGGGAGGAGCCCCGGTACGGCGGTCCGCCGCCGCCACCCCGCGCCCGCCCGCCGCCGCCGCCGCCGCCGCGCGGCGGCGGCGACCGTGAGCCGCCACGCGAAGGAGATCGCGACCGGGAGCGGGGAGATCGGGAGTGTGATCGCCAGTCGATGCGGGGCCGTGGGGGCCGCCGGCCATGCCACCACCTCCCGGGCCGGCCCCGCGGCGGTGACCGACCCGGACCACCCGGGAGCGGACCGGGAGGCGGGTCGCCGTCGCGGCGGCGGTGACATGGAGTGGCCGCCGTAGCGCCGGTCCTCGGGGCCGTCGGGCCCGTCGTCGTGCCAGCGGCCCATGGGTCGGCGGCCCTGGCAGGACACGGCAAGAAATACGGTAGGGCCCGTTGGGTGATCGCCCTCAAGCAACACACATTTGCTTATTGCCGCCCCTGCTCATAGTAATATGTATATAAGAGAGACAGCGAGAGAGAGAAAGACCCCACCTCGCCCCAATGTTTGGCTCAGATTGACCCCCATCAGGCCTACCCACCCACTCACCGGCGGTCCCCCCTCATCATCGTACCGCTGACGCTTGATGGGTCGGTCGTAGTCATCGTAGTAGTCCCCGCCGCCGTAGCGCCCGCCTCGTCCCCGCCCACGATAGCCGCCGGGCCCAAAGTCCCCGCGGCCGCCCCTGCCCCGGTAGCCGTACTCGCCGCGTCCATCACCGTAGTCGCCGTCATAGTAGCCCCCGCCACCCCGCCCCCCGTAGCTGCCCCGGCCGCGTAGCCCCTGCGCGCACGCACGCACGGAGAGCAGATGCATCGGGTCCAGAGCCAGGTCAGGGCGGTCCTACCCAAAAACCCAAAGGCCTGCAACGAAAAATATACGGGGAGCAGGAGTCGGCGTACGGCAGTTGGATCACACCCGCGAGTACCAGGTGCAGGGATGACACGAGGGCACGGGTCTGCAGCGCAAGCAAGGTAGACCGCTGTGGGCAATGTCAGACCGCTACGTTGCGTATGGCATGGCAATGTGGGGATGGTGGGATCACGCGGCGCTGGCCTTCCACCCCTGCTGACCTGCTCGCCATTGTAGTGGTCGCCAATGTGCAGCGCCGGCCGCACGCCGCTGCGGACCGCATCGAAGCGCCCGTGGGTCCGCAACGGGTGGTGAAGGTGGCGGGGGCAAAGGCGAAGGCGGAGGTGCCCAGCCTCGGCCCCACAACCTCTCACGCGGGCCGCACGCCGCTGGGGACCGCATGGAAGCGCCAAAAGGCCTGCAACAAAAAATATACGGGGAGCAGGGGTCGGCGCACGGCAGTTGGATCGCGCCCGCGAGTACCAGGCAGACCGCTACCTTGCTTACGTCATGACCGCTATGTTGCTTATGGCATGGCAATGTGGGATGGTGGGATCACGCGGCGCCGGCCCTCCACCCCTGCTGACCTGCTCGCCATTGTCGCGGTCGCCAATGTGCAGCGCCGGCCGCACGCCGCTGCGGACCGCATAGAAGCGCCAGCGGGTCCGCAACGGGTGGTGAAGGTGGCGGGGCAAAATTGAAGGCGGAGGTGCCAGCCTCGGCCCCACGACCTCTCACGCCGGCCGCACGCCGCTCGGGACCGCAGGCGACTGCTGAGGTGCCCAGCCTTTGACCCCCGAGCTGCCGCGACATGCTGTGGGCAGGGCCGGCGACGGCGACAGCGGCGACGGGCTGGGCGAGCGCCCGCAATGGCATTGGGGGGCTGGGCTGCGCAGGCCACGGCTGAGGTGCCCAGCCTTTGACCCCCGAGCTGCCGCGACGTCCTGTGGGCAGGGCCGGCGACAGAGACGGCGGCGACGGGCTGGGCGAGCGCTGCTTATGGCAGCGGGGGGCTGGTCTGCGCAGGCGCCGGCTGAGGTGCCCAGCCTTTGACCCCATAGCTCCGCGACGTGCTGTGGGCAGGGCCGGCGACAGAGACGGCGGCGACGGGCTGGCGAGCGCGCTTATGGCAGGGGGGGCTGGGCTGCGCAGGCGAAGCTGAGGTGCCCAGCCTTTGACCCCCGAGCTGCCGCGACATGCTGTGGGCAGGGCCGGCGACGGCGACGGCGGCGACGGGCTGGCGAGCGCCCGAAATGGCATTGGGGGCTGGGCTGCGCAGGCACGGCTGAGGTGCCAGCCTTTGACCCCCGAGCTGCCGCGACGTCTGTGGGCAGGGCGGCGACGGCGACGCGGCGACGGGCTGGCGAGCGCTGCTTATGGCAGGCGGGGGCTGGTCTGCGCAGGCGCCGCTGAAGGTGCCCAGCCTTTGACCCCATAGCTCCCGCGACGTGCTGTGGGCAGGGCTGGCGACAGCGACGGCGGCGACGGGCTGGGCGAGCGCTGCTTATGGCAGTGGGGGGCTGGCTGCGCAGGCCACGGCTGAGGTGCCCAGCCTTTGACCCATAGCTCCCGCGACGTGCTGTGGGCAGGGCTGGCGACGGCGACGGCGGCGACGGGCTGGGCGAGCGCTGCTTATGGCAGTGGGGGGCTGGGCTGCGCAGGCGACAGCTGAGGTGCCCAGCCTTTGACCCCCGAGCTGCCGCGACATGCTGTGGGCAGGGCCGGCGACGGCGACGGCGGCGACGGGCTGGGCGAGCGCTGCTTATGGCAGTGGGGGCTGGGCTGCGCAGGCGACAGCTGAGGTGCCCAGCCTTTGACCCCGAGCTGCCGCGACATGCTGTGGCAGGGCCGGCGACGGCGACGGCGGCGACGGGCTGGGCGAGCGCCCGCAATGGCATTGGGGGCTGGGCTGCGCAGGCCACGGCTGAGGTGCCCAGCCTTTGACCCCGAGCTGCCGCGACGTCCTGTGGGCAGGGCCGGCGACAGAGACGGCGGCGACGGGCTGGGTGAGCGCTGACAATTGCAGCGAGGGGCTGGATCCCCGACTTGAGCCTCGGCCCCCCAACCTCCGTCCCACGCCACCCATGCCGCTGGGACCGCCCCGCCCCGCCCGCCCTGCCCCGCCACGCCCCGCCACACCCCGCCCCATCCATCCACCACCACCCCCGAAGCCATGGATGCCAACCAAGACTCGTTGCTCGATTGTCACATCCACAGCCCGAGAGCAGCAAGCTTCAGGTACCCGAAATGCAATAGTCCCTTTCACCAACACACGACCCGCTCGCCCAACCTATATCGATAGGTACTCACATGATGACCTACGTTGCTTATGGCATAGCAATGTGGGGATGGTGGGATTACGCGGCGCCGGCCCTCCACCCCTGCTGACCTGCTCGCCATTGTCGCGGTCGCCAATGTGCAGCACTGGCCGCACGCCGCTGCGGACCGCATCGAAGCGCCCGCGGGTCCGCAACGGGTGGCGAAGGTGGCAGGGGCGAGGGCGAAGGCGACGGTGACGGCAACGGCGACGGCGGCGACGGGCTGGGCGAGCACCCGCAATGGCAGCGGGGGGCTGGGCTGTGCAGGCGCCGGCTGAGGTGCCCAGCCGTTGACCCCCGAGCTGCCGCGATGATCTGTGTGCAGGCCGGCGACGGCGACGGCGGCGACAGGCTGGGCGAGCGCCCGCAATGGCATTGGGGGCTGGCTGCACATGCCACGGCTGAGGTGCCCAGCCTTTGACCCCCGAGCTGCCGCGACGTCCTGTGGGCAGGGCCGCGACAGAGACGGCGGCGATGGCTGGGTGAGCGCTGCTTATGGCAGCGGGGGCTGGTCTGCGCAGGCGCCGGCTGAGTGCCCAGCCTTTGACCCCATAGCTCCCGCGACATGCTGTGGCAGGGCCGGCGACAGAGACGGCGGCGACGGGCTGGGCGAGCGCTGCTTATGGCAGTGGGGGCTGGGCTGCGCAGGCGACAGCTGAGGTGCCCAGCCTTTGACCCCCGAGCTGCCGCGCCATGCTGTGGGCAGGGCCGGCGACGGCGACGGCGGCGACGGGCTGGGCGAGCGCCCGCAATGGCATTGGGGGGCTGGGCTGCGCAGCCCACGGCTGAGGTGCCCAGCCTTTGACCCCCGAGCTGCCGCGACGTCCTGTGGCAGGGCCGGCGACGGCGACGGCGGCGACGGGCTGGGCGAGCGCTGCTTATGGCAGGGGGGGCTGGGCTGCGCAGGCGCGGCTGAGGTGCCCAGCCTTTGACCCCATAGCTCCGCGACGGCTGTGGCAGGGCTGGCGACGCGACGGCGGCGACGGCTGGGCGAGCGCTGCTTATGGCAGTGGGGGGCTGGGCTGCGCAGGCCACGGCTGAGGTGCCCAGCCTTTGACCCCATAGCTCCCGCGACGTGCTGTGGGCAGGGCTGGCGACGGCGACGGCGCGACGGGCGGGCGAGCGCTGCTTATGGCAGTGGGGGCTGGGCTGCTGGGCTGAGGAGCCTTGAGCCGCCGCTGGCATGCAGGCGGCGACAGGGGCGCAGGCGAGGGAGGGCTGCGAGACGCTGTGCCCAGGGGCAGGGAGCGGGCGGCTGGGCGAGCGCGAATGGCATTGAGGCCACGGCTGAGGTGCCCAGACCTTTGACCCCCGAGCTGCCGCGACGTCCTGTGGGCAGGGCCGGCGACAGAGACGGCGGCGACGGGCTGGGTGAGCGCTGACAATTGCAGCGAGGGCTGGATCCCCGACTTGAGCCTCGGCCCCCCAACCTCCGTCCCACGCACCCATGCCGCTGGACCGCCCGCCCCGCCCGCCCTGCCCCGCCACGCCCCGCCACACCCCGCCCCATCCATCCACCACCACCCCCGAAGCCATGGATGCCAACCAAGACTCGTTGCTCGATTGTCACATCCACAGCCCCGAGAGCAGCAAGCTTCAGGTACCCGAAATGCAATAGTCCCTTTCACCAACACACGACCGCTCGCCCAACCTATATCGATAGGTACTCACATGATGACCTACGTTGCTTATGGCATAGCAATGTGGGGATGGTGGGATTACGCGGCGCCGGCCCTCCACCCCTGCTGACCTGCTCGCCATTGTCGCGGTCGCCAATGTGCAGCACTGGCCGCACGCCGCTGCGGACCGCATCGAAGCGCCCGCGGGTCCGCAACGGGTGGCGAAGGTGGCAGGGGCGAGGGCGAAGGCGACGGTGACGGCAACGGCGACGGCGGCGACGGGCTGGGCGAGCACCCGCAATGGCAGCGGGGGCTGGGCTGTGCAGGCGCCGGCTGAGGTGCCCAGCCGTTGACCCCCGAGCTGCCGCGATGATCTGTGTGCAGGGCCGGCGACGGCGACGGCGGCGACAGGCTGGGCGAGCGCCCGCAATGGCATTGGGGGCTGGGCTGCGCATGCCACGGCTGAGGTGCCCAGCCTTTGACCCCCGAGCTGCCGCGACGTCCTGTGGGCAGGGCCGGCGACAGAGACGGCGGCGATGGCTGGGTGAGCGCTGCTTATGGCAGCGGGGGGCTGGTCTGCGCAGGCGCCGGCTGAGGTGCCCAGCCTTTGACCCCATAGCTCCCGCGACGTGCTGTGGGCAGGCTGGCGACGGCGACGGCGGCGACGGGCTGGGCGAGCGCTGCTTATGGCAGTGGGGGGCTGGGCTGCGCAGGCGACAGCTGAGGTGCCCAGCCTTTGACCCCCGAGCTGCCGCGACATGCTGTGGGCAGGGCCGGCGACGGCGACGGCGGCGACGGGCTGGGCGAGCGCCCGCAATGGGTGCCCAGCCTCGGCCCCACGACCTCTCACGCGCGCCAAAAGGCCTGCAACGAAAAATATACGCGGGAGCAGGGGTCGGCGTACGGCAGTTGGATCGCGCCCGCGAGTACCAGGTGCAGGGGTGACACGAGGGCACGGGGTCTGCAGCGCAAGCAAGGTAGACCGCTGTGGGCAATGTCAGACCGCTACGTTGCTTATGGCATGGCAATGTGGGGATGGTGGGATCACGCGGCGCCGGCCCTCCACCCCTGCTGACCTGCTCGCCATCGTCGCGGTCGCCAATGTGCAGCACCGGCTGCACGCCGCTGCGGACCGCATCAAAGCGCCCGCGGGTCCGCAACGGGTGGTGAAGGTGGCGGGGCAAAGGTTTAGGGTTAGGGTTTTAGAGTTGTAAGTCCTACCAGATCCTACCAGATCCTACCAGATGCCGTACGTTCAGCATGCAGAACGTACTGCAGGCGTGCTGTATGGACGCACACGCACACGCACACGCACACGCACACGCACACGCACACGCACACGCACACGCACACGCACACGCACACGCACACGCACACGCACACGCACACGCACACGCACACGCACACACACACGCACACGCACACGCACACGCACACGCACACATTCTGCATGCCGTACGTTCAGCATGCAGAATGTACGGCAGGCGTGCTGTATGGACACGCAGCTATGAGAACGTGCAAGTATGCACCGCCCCTCCCCCTATTTATTATAAGTCCTCTAGTTGTAAATCCTACCAGATGCCGTACGTTCAGCATGCAGAATGTACGGCAGGCGTGCTGTATGGACACGCAGCTATGAGAACGTGCAAGTATGCACCGCCCCTCCCCCTACTTATTATAAGTCCTCTAGTTGTAAATCCTACCAGATGCCGTACGTTCAGCAGGCGTGCTGTATGGACGCACACGCACACGCACACGCACACGCACACGCACACGCACACGCACACGCACACGCACACGCACACGCACACGCACACGCACACGCACACGCACACGCACACGCACACGAGGGCACAGGGTCTGCAGCGCAAGCAAGGTAGACCGCTGTGGGCAATGTCAGACCGCTACGTTGCTTATGGCATGGCAATGTGGGGATGGTGGATCACACGGCGCCGGCCCTCCACCCCTGCTGACCTGCTCGCCATCGTCGCGGTCGCCAATGTGCAGCACCGGCTGCACGCCGCTGCGGACCACATCAAAGCGCCCGCGGGTCCGCAACGGGTGGTGAAGGTGGCGGGGCAAAGGCGAAGGCGACGGTGACGGCAACGGCGGCGGTGGCGACGGCTGGGCGAGCGCTGCTTATGGCAGCGGGGGGCTGGTCTGCGCAGGCGCCGGCTGAGGTGCCCAGCCCTTGACCCCATAGCTCCCGCGACGTGCTGTGGGCAGGGCTGGCGACCACGACGGCGGCGACGGGCTGGGCGAGCGCCCGCAATGGCATTGGGGGCTGGGCTGCGCAGGCCACGGCTGAGGTGCCCAGCCTTTGACCCCCGAGCTGCCGCGACGTCCTGTGGGCAGGGCCGGCGACAGAGACGGCGGCGACGGGCTGGGCGAGCGCTGCTTATGGCAGCGGGGGCTGGTCTGCGCAGGCGCCGGCTGAGGTGCCCAGCCTTTGACCCCATAGCTCCCGCGACGTGCTGTGGGCAGGGCTGGCGACAGCGACGGCGGCGACGGGCTGGGCGAGCACTGCTTATGGCAGTGGGGGCTGGGCTGCGCAGGCCACGGCTGAGGTGCCCAGCCTTTGACCCCCGAGCTGCCGCGACGTCCTGTGGCAGGGCCGGCGACAGAGACGGCGGCGACGGGCTGGGCGAGCGCTGCTTATGGCAGCGGGGCTGGTCTGCGCAGGCGCCGGCTGAGGTGCCCAGCCTTTGACCCCATAGCTCCCGCGACGTGCTGTGGGCAGGGCTGGCGACAGCGACGGCGGCGACGGGCTGGGCGAGCGCCCGCAATGGCAGTGGGGGCTGGGCTGCGCAGGCCACGGCTGAGGTGCCCAGCCTTTGACCCATAGCTCCCGCGACGTGCTGTGGCAGGGCTGGCGACAGCGACGGCGGCGACGGGCTGGGCGAGCGCTGCTTATGGCAGTGGGGGCTGGGCTGCACAGGCGACTGCTGAGGTGCCCAGCCTTTGACCCCCGAGCTGCCGCGCCATGCTGTGGGCAGGGCCGGCGACGGCAACAGCGGCGACGGGCTGGGCGAGCGCCCGCAATGGCATTGGGGGCTGGCTGCGCAGGCCACGGCTGAGGTGCCCAGCCTTTGACCCCGAGCTGCCGCGACATGCTGTGGGCAGGGCCGGCGACGGCAACAGCGGTGACGGGCTGGCGAGTGCCCGCAATGGCAGCGGGGGGCTGGGCTGTGCAGGCGCCGGCTGAGGTGCCCAGCCTTTGACCCCATAGCTCCCGCGACCTGCTGTGGTCAGGGCCGGCGACAGCAACGGCGGCAACGGGCTGGGCGAGCACCCGCAATGGCAGCGGGGGCTGGGCTGCGCAGGGCCGGCCTGAGGTGCCCAGCCTTTGACCCATAGCTCCCGCGACATGCTGTGGCAGGCCGGCGACGGCGACGGCGGTGACGGCTGGGTGAGCGCCCGCAATGGCTGCGGGGCCGGGGCTGCGCAGGCGCCGGCTGAGGTGCCCAGCCTTTGACCCCCGAGCTGCCGCGAAGTGCTGTGGGCAGGGCCGGCGACGGCAACGGCGGTGATGGCTGGGCGAGCGCCCGCAATGGCAGCGGGGGGCTGGGCTGCACAGGCGACGGCTGAGGTGCCCAGCCTTTGACCCCAGAGCTGCCCCACCCCGCCCCACCCGCCCCGCCCCACCCGCCGCCCCGCCCCCCCCGCCCCGCCCCGCCCGCCCGCCCCGCCCCGCCCCGCCCCGCCCCGCCCCACCCGCCGCCCCCCCCGCCCCGCCCCGCCCCGCCCGCCCCACCTCGCCCATCCATCCACACCGCCCCCCAAAGCCATGGATGCCAACCAAGACTCGTTGCTCGATTGTCACATCCACAGCCCGAGAGCAGCAAGCTTCAGGTACCGAAACGCAAAAAGTCCCTTTCACCAACACACGGCCCGCTCGCCCAACCTATATTGATAGGTACTCACATGATGACCCGCGAGGTCTGCGGATCAGATGTCACCAGCCCTCCACCCTGCTGACCTGCTCTGTCACCGTCGCCATATCCAATGTGCAGTGCCGGCCGCACGCTGCCAGGGTCGCATCAAACCGCCCACAGATCTGCAACGGCTGGCGAGCGCCCGCAATGGCAGCGGGGGGCTGGGCTGCGCAGGCGCCGGCCTGAGGTGCCCAGCCTTTGACCCCATAGCTCCCGATGTGCTGTGGGCAGGGCCGGCTACGGCAACATCGCAACGGGCTGACGAGCGCCCGCAATGGCAGCGGGGGCTGGGCTGCGCAGGTGCAGCTGAGGTGCCCAGCCTTTGACCCCGAGCTGCCGCGACGATCTGTGGCAGGCCGGCGTTGGCGACGGTGGCGACAGGCTGGGTGAGCGCCCACAATGGCAGCGGGGGCTGGGCTGCGCAGGCACTGCTGAGGTGCCCAGCCTTTGACCCATAGCTCCCGCGATGTGCTGTGGCAGGGCTGGCGACCGCGACGGCGCGACGGGCTGGCGAGCACCGCAATGGCAGCGGGTGCTGGCTGCACAGGCGCCGGCTGAGGTGCCCAGCCTTTGACCCCCGAGCTGCCGCGACGTGCTGTGGGCAGGCCGGCGACGGTGAAGGCGGTGATGGGCTGGGCGAGCGCCCGCAATGGCAGCGGGGGGCTGGGCTGCACAGGCGACGGCTGAGGTGCCCAGCCTTTGACCCCCGAGCTGCCGCGACTGCTGTGGGCAGGGCGGCGACGGCGATGGCGGTGACGGCTGGGCGAGTGCCCGCAATGGCTGCGGGGGGCTGGGCTGCGCAGGCGCCGGCTGAGGTGCCCAGCCTTTGACCCGCATAGCTCCGCGACATGCTGTGGCAGGGCTGGCGACGGCAACGGCGCCGACGGGCTGGGCGAGCGCGCCGCAATGGCAGCGGGGCTGGGCTGCACAGGCGACGGTTGAGGTGCCCAGCCTTTGACCCCCGAGCTGCCGCGACCTGCTGTGGGCAGGGCCGGCAATGGCAACAGCGGCGACGGCTGGCGAGTGCCGCAATGGCAGCGGGGGCTGGCTGTGCAGGCGCCGGCTGAGGTGCCCAGCCTTTGACCCATAGCTCCCGCGACATGCTGTGGGCAGGGCCGGCGACAGCAACGGCGGCAACGGGCTGGGCGAGCGCCCGCAATGGCAGCGGGGGGCTGGCTGCGCAGGCGCCGGCCTGAGGTGCCCAGCCTTTCACCCCATACTCCGCGACATGCGTGGGCAGGGCCAGCGACGGCGACGGCGGTGACGGCTGGGCGAGCGCGCCGCAATGGCTGCGGGGGCCTGGGCTGCGCAGGCGCCGGCTGAGGTGCCCAGCCTTTGACCCCCCGAGCTGCCGCGACGTGTGCTGTGGCAGGGCGCGCGACGGCAACGGCGGTGATGGCTGGGCGAGCGCCCGGCAATGGCAGCGGGGGCTGGCTGCACAGGCGACGGCTGAGGTGCCCAGCCTTTCACGCCCATAGCTCCGCGACATGCTGTGGGCAGGGCCGGCGACGGCGACGGCGGTGACGGCTGGGCGAGCGCCCGCAATGGCTGGCGGGGCCTGGGCTGCGCAGGCGCCGGCTGAGGTGCCCAGCCTTTGACACCCCCCCGAGCTGGCCGGCGACGTGCTGTGGGCAGGGCCGGCGACGGCAACGGCGGTGATGGGCTGGGCGAGCGCCCGCAATGGCAGCGGGGGCTGGGCTGCACAGGCGACGGCTGAGTGCCCAGCCTTTGACGCCAGAGCTGCCCCCCGCCCGCGCCCCGGCCCCGCCCGCCCGCCCCCGCCCGGCCCGCCCCGCCCTCGCCCCGCCCCGCCCGCCCCGCCCGCCCCACCTCGCCCCATCCATCGCACCACCGCCCCCCAAGCCATGGATGCCAACCAAGACCTGTGCTCGATTGTCACATCCACAGCCCCGAGAGTAGCAAGCTTCAGGTACCAAACGCAAAAGTCCCTTTCACCAACACACGGCCCGCTCGCCAACCTATATTGATAGGTACTCACATGATGACCCGCGAGGTCTGCGGGATCACATGTCACCGGCCCTCCCCCTGGCTGACGCTGCTCCGTCACCGTCGCCATATCCAATGTGCAGTGCGCGGCTGCACGCTGGCCAGGGACACATCAAACCGCCCACAGATCTGCAACGGGTGCAAAGGCGGCAGGGGTGAGGGTGAAGGCGAGGCACAGGATCCCCAGCCTGAGACTCCCCCCAATCTCCACACGCCCATGCCCCCCGCCCCGCCCCGCCCACCGCCGCCCCGCCCCGCCGCCCCCCCGCCCCGCCCGCCCCGCCCGCCCGCCCCGCCCCGCCCCGCCCCGCCCCGCCCCGCCCCGCCCCCGCGCCCCGCCCGCCGCCCCGCCCGCCCGCCCCCCATCCACAGCACCGCCCCCGAAGCCACAGATGCCAACCAAGGCTCGTTCCTCGATATTCACATCCACAGCCCGAGAGCGGCAAGCTTCAGGTACCAAACCATATTGACCTTTCACCCACAAATGGCCCGCTCGCCCAACCACTATTGAAAGGTACTGAAACAAATCGCACCTTCATTGGCAGGATCCCAGCAGGATCCCCGACTTGAGCCTCAGCCCCCCAACCTCCGCGATGTGCTGTGGGCAAGGGCTGGCGACCGCGACGGCGGCGACGGGCTGGGCGAGCACAGCCGCAATGGCAGCGGGGTGGCTGGGCTGGCACAGGCCGGCTGAGGTGCCCAGCCTTTGACCCCAAGCTGCCGCGACGTGCTGTGGGCAGGGCCGGCGACGGTGACGGCGGTGATGGCTGGGCGAGCGCCCGCAATGGCAGCGGGGGGCTGGGCTGCACAGGCGACGGCTGAGGTGCCCAGCCTTTGACCCCGAGCTGCCGCGAAGTGCTGTGGGCAGGGCCGGCGACGGCAACGGCGGTGATGGGCTGGGCGAGCGCCCGCAATGGCAGCGGGGGGCTGGGCTGGCACAGGCGACGGCTGAGGTGCCCAGCCTTTGACCCCAGAGCTGCCCACCCGCGCCCCCACCCCGCCCGCGCCCACCCCGCCCGCCCGCCCCGCCCGCCCGCCCCGCCGCCCGCCCGCCCGCGCCCGCGCCCCGCCCCGCCCCGCCCCGCCCACCCCGCCCCGCCCGCCCCGCCCGCCCGCCCCGCCCCACCTCGCCGCCATCATCCACCACCGCCCCCAAAGCCATGGATGCCAACCAAGACTCGTTGCTCGATTGTCACATCCACACAGCCCGGAGAGCAGCAAGCTTCAGGTACCGAACGCAAAAGTCGCCTTTCACCAACCACGGCCCGCTCGCCCAACCTATATTGATAGGTACTCACATGATGACCCCGCGAGGTCTGGGGATCAGATGTCACCAGCCTCCACCCTGCTGACCTGCTCTGTCACCGTCGCCATATCCAATGTGCAGTGCCGGCCGCACGCTGCCAGGGTCGCATCAAACCGCCCACAGATCTGCAACGGGCTGGGCGAGCGCCGCAATGGCAGCGGGGGGCTGGGCTGCGCAGGCGCCGGCCTGAGGTCCCAGCCTTTGACCCCATAGCTCCCGCGATGTGCTGTGGGCAGGGCCGGCTACGGCAACATCGGCAACGGCTGGACGAGCGCCGCAATGGCAGCGGGGGGCTGGGCTGCGCAGGTGCAGGCTGAGATGAGCTTTGACCCCGAGCTGCCGCGACGATCTGTGGGCAGGGCCGGCGTTGGCGACGGTGGCGACAGGCTGGTGAGCGCCCACAATGGCAGCGGGGGGCTGGGCTGCGCAGGCACTGGCTGAGGTGCCCAGCCTTTGACCCATAGCTCCCGCGATGTGCTGTGGGCAGGGCTGGCGACCGCGACGCGGGCGACGGGCTGGGCGAGCACCCGCAATGGCAGCGGGGTGCTGGGCTGCACAGGCGCCGGCTGAGGTGCCCAGCCTTTGACCCCCGAGTTGCCGCGACGTGCTGTGGGCAGGGCCGGCGACGGTGAAGGCGGTGATGGGCTGGGCGAGCGCCCGCAATGGCAGGCGGGGGGCTGGGCTGCACAGGCGACGGCTGAGGTGCCCAGCCTTTGACCCCCGAGCTGCCGCGACCTGCTGTGGGCAGGGCCGGCGACGGCGATGGCGGTGACGGCTGGGCGAGTGCCCGCAATGGCTGCGGGGGGCTGGGCTGCGCAGGCGCCGGCTGAGGTGCCCAGCCTTTGACCCATAGCTCCCGCGACATGCTGTGGGCAGGGCTGGCGACGGCAACGGCGCCGACGGGCTGGGCGAGCGCCCGCAATGGCAGCGGGGGGCTGGGCTGCACAGGCGACGGTTGAGGTGCCCAGCCTTTGACCCCCGAGCTGCCGCGCGACCTGCTGTGGGCAGGGCCGGCAATGGCAACAGCGGCGACGGGCTGGGCGAGTGCCCGCAATGGCAGCGGGGGGCTGGGCTGTGCAGGCGCCGGCTGAGGTGCCCAGCCTTTGACCCCATAGCTCCCGCGACATGCTGTGGGCAGGGCCGGCGACAGCAACGGCGGCAACGGGCTGGGCGAGCGCCCGCAATGGCAGCGGGGGGCTGGGCTGCGCAGGCGCCGGCCTGAGGTGCCCAGCCTTTCACCCCATAGCTCCCGCGACATGCTGTGGGCAGGGCCAGCGACGGCGACGGCGGTGACGGGCTGGGCGAGCGCCCGCAATGGCTGCGGGGGCCTGGCTGCGCAGGCGCCGGCTGAGGTGCCCAGCCTTTGACCCGAGCTGCCGCGACGTGCTGTGGGCAGGGCCGGCGACGGCAACGGCGGTGATGGGCTGGGCGAGCGCCCGCAATGGCAGCGGGGGCTGGGCTGCACAGGCGACGGCTGAGGTGCCCAGCCTTTGACCCCCAGAGCTGCCCCCCCGCCGCCGCCCGCCCCCCCCGCCCCGCCCCGCCCGCCCGCCGCCCCGCCCCCGCCCCGCCCGCCCGCCCGCCGCCCGCCCACCTCGCCCCATCCATCCACCACCGCCCCAAAGCCATGGATGCCAACCAAGACCTGTGCTCGATTGTCACATCCACAGCCCCGAGAGTAGGCAAGCTTCAGGTACCGAAACGCAAAAGTCCTTTCACCAAACAACACGGCCCGCTCGCGCCAACCTATATTGATAGGTACTCACATGATGACCCCGCGAGGTCTGCGGGATCACATGTCACCGGCCCTCCACCCTGCTGACGCTGCCCGTCACCGTCGCCATATCCAATGTGCAGTGCCGGCTGCACGCTGCCAGGGACACATCAAACCGCCCACAGATCTGCAACGGGTGGCAAAGGCGGCAGGGGTGAGGGTGAAGGCGGAGGCACAGGATCCCCAGCCTGAGACCGGCCCCCAATCTCCACACCGCCCATGCCCGCCCGCCGCCCCGCCCCGCCCACCCGCCCGCCCCGCCCGCCCCCCCGCCGCCGCCCCGCCCGCGCCCCGCCCCGCCCCGCCCGCCCGCCCGCCCCGCCCACGCGCCGCCCCGCCCCCCCCCGCCCGCCCCGCTCGCGCCCATCCATCCACCACCGCCCCCGAAGGCCACAGATGCCAACCAAGGCTCGTTCCTCGATATTCACATCCACAGCCCCGAGAGCGGCAAGCTTCAGGTACCCAAACCATATTGACCCTTTCACCCACAAATGGCCCGCTCGCCCAACCACTATTGAAAGGTACTGAAACAAATCGCACCTTCATTGGCAGGATCCCAGCAGGATCCCCGACTTGAGCCTCAGCCCCAACCTCCCGCGATGTGCTGTGGGCAGGGCTGGCGACCGCGACGGCGGCGACGGGCTGGGCGAGCACCCGCAATGGCAGCGGGGTGCTGGGCTGCACAGGCGCCGGCTGAGGTGCCCAGCCTTTGACCCCAAGCTGCCGCGACGTGCTGTGGGCAGGGCGGCGACGGTGACGGCGGTGATGGGCTGGGCGAGCGCCCGCAATGCAGCGGGGGCTGGGCTTGCACAGGCGACGGCTGAGGTGCCAGCCTTTGACCCGAGCTGCGCGACCTGCTGTGGCAGGGCCGGCGACGGCGATGGCGGTGACGGCTGGGCGAGTGCCCGCAATGGCTGCGGGGGGCTGGGCTGCGCAGGCACCGGCTGAGGTGCCCACCTTTGACCCATAGCTCCGCGACATGCTGTGGGCAGGGCTGCGACGGCAACGGCGCCGACGGGCTGGGCGAGCGCCTGCAATGGCAGGCGGGGGCTGGGCTGCCAGGCGACGGTTGAGTGCCCAGCCTTTGACCCCCGAGCTGCCGCGACCTGCTGTGGGCAGGGCCGCAATGCAACAGCGGCGACGGGCTGGGCGAGTGCCCGCAATGGCAGCAGGGGGCTGGGCTGTGCAGGCGCCGGCTGAGGTGCCCAGCCTTTGACCCATAGCTCCGCGACATGCTGTGGGCAGGGCCGGCGACAGCAACGGCGGCAACGGCTGGGCGAGCGCCCGCAATGGCAGCGGGGCTGGGCTGCGCAGGCGCCGGCCTGAGGTGCCAGCCTTTCACCCCATAGCTCCGCGACATGCTGTGGGCAGGGCGGCGACGGCGACGGCGGTGACGGGCTGGGCGAGCGCCCGCAATGGCTGCGGGGGGCCTGGGCTGCGCAGGCGCCGGCTGAGGTGCCCAGCCTTTGACCCCATAGCTCCGCGACATGCTGTGGGCAGGGCCGGTGACAGCAACGCGGCAACGGGCTGGGCGAGCGCCCGCAATGGCAGCGGGGGCTGGGCTGCGCAGGCGCCGGCCTGAGGTGCCCAGCCTTTCACCCCATAGCTGCGGAACGGCGGCGCTCCTGCCGCCGGCCACCCACCGCCGCCGCCGCAAAGCATGCGGCGTCGCCTCTTCCCCAAGGCACCACGCCAACCTCGCCGCCGCGGCCCCCGACATCCGCTCCGAAGCGAGCGGCCCAGGGCTGGCAAGTGCCGCCGCCCGGCCGCGGCCGCCGCTGCCGCCGTTCCGCAGCCTTGGAGGCTGCGGCCCTGGCGCCTATGGATGGCGGAATGGGTTGGCTGGATGGTGGCAGCGCGACTCGCAGCCAGAGCGCGCGCCGCAGTACCCTTGCCGCCACGTCCGCAGGCAGTGGCGGCTGCGGCCGGCGGCGGCACCTTGCCAGCCCTGGGCGCTCGCTTCGGAGCAGATGCCGGGGGGCGCGCGGCGGCGAGGATGGCATGGTGCTTGGGGCAGAGGCGACGCCGCAGGCTTCGGCGGCGGCGCGGCGGTGGGGGCGCGCGGGAGCACCACCGTTCCGCAGCCTTGGAGGCTGCGATCGAGAGGTGCTCACGGTGCGGGTGCCCGGACACGCAGAAGCAGCGGACACAACACCAACGGATGCAGTGGGGTGCCGGGAGGCACAGCATCAGCGGAGGCAACGGCAACGGACACAACATCAAGGAAAGCACTCCCACTGGAGGCGGCGGCTGCACAGGCGACGGCTGAGGTGCCCCAGCCTTTGACCGCCAGAGCTGCCCCCCCCCCCCGCCCCACCCCGCCCCGCCCCGCCCGCCCCGCCCGCCCCGCCCCGCCCCGCCCGCCGCCGCCGCCCCGCCCGCCCGCCCCCCGCCCGCCCGCCCGCGCCGCCCCGCCCGCCCCGCCCATCCATCCACCACGCCGCCCGAAGCCACAGATGCCAACCAAGGCTCGTTCCTCGATATTCACATCCACAGCCCGAGAGCGGCAAGCTTCAGGTACCCAAACCAATTGACCCTTTCACCACAAATGGCCCGCTCGCCCAACCACTATTGAAAGGTACTGAAACAAATCGCACCTTCATTGGCAGGATCCCCAGCAGGATCCCGACTTGAGCTCAGCCCCCCAACCTCCCGCGCGGCTCATGCTGCTGGGGACCATGTTGAATGGGCCCACGGGTCTGCAACATGGAAAACGTGGGGAGCAGGGGCCGGCATACATCACCTGGATCACGCCCGGCGGACATGGGGTGCAAGAGTGACATGAGGGCACGGGGTCCACACATGCAACGCACAGTGCTGCAGGAAATGGCAGACCGCTACCTCAGCATTCATTCACGTGCATTCAGACTCTCAATAGTCACTTATTAACAGTTCCCACGTCATACAAAGGGTGAAGGCCCCTGGAGGCTGCTCGCCAAGGTGTGAAATTCATAAAAATCTGTCAGGGAAATGGTTGCGGGAGGGTTGGGTTCGGTTAGGGTTCGGTTTGGGTTCGGTTTGGGGTTTCAGTATGGTTTGCTTAGGGTTTGCGTTTCGGTTCGGTTTCGTGGCCGGTTGCCCGGGGGCTTAGGTCACACCCAGCGAATGCCATTGACCTTCTGACAAGTTGCACGTTGCAAAGTGGCTGAACCTGGTCACATGATGGTCTTCTGGAATACTCTCTCGTTCACAAAATGTTTGTAGTTGATGCCTGCACTGCAGATGGTGCTTACCATTACTTAATTTCCAGTGGAGACGATGGACCACACGTGTGCTATCCAGACAACCCCAACACCTGCACACGGCAGTAAAGGGAACATTTGCATCAGCATTTCATTGGCTTAGGATGCCATAGAATCAGGTCCGGAAAAAAGAACGCACTGCAACGTTGGAATGTTAGGATCTACATACCTTCTTGCTGACTGCCAAGCTGTCCCCCAGCTTCCATAAATGAGTTCAGGTTAACAATAAGTAAGTACTACAATACAATAGTGCTAAAGGAAAGAACGCAGCCCTAGCACTGACCAGTCCTCAGTTCCGTTTACAAGAAGATTGCTTGGTATGCTAGATAAGCAAGCTTACTGTAAATGTGTGTGGAGTATTACTAAGTAGCTCACCTTCCATGTTGTAAATTTATCAGTTGAGACGTGACTGTCGTAACTTGTACAACGGAGGATCCCTTTTTCAGCGGGTGTGTGGCAGGCTCCCTAGGGTCACCATACAGCGACGCTGCCGTCCAAGGCAGGTTCGGATGGCTTGGGTGCAGGGCTGCGTGCTTGTACAGCAGAGCCATACGCAGCTGCTGAGGGGCCTGGCGTTGCCACACATTCGCGTCCTGCGGATCCCTTTCCGGTGGGTAATGGTGGGCCGGCCCTGGGTCGCCGTACAGAGGAGCGACAGACGACCACTGGTTCTGATGGCTTGGGTGCAGGGTTGTGTGCTCGTGTAGCAGAGCCATACGCAGCTGGTGAGGGGCCAGGCATTAACGCACGTTCGCGTCCCGCAGATCCCTACTTGGTGAATGGAGCCAGTGTTTCAGTAAATCCACAAAGCCAATATTATTCGCGGCCGCGTACTGATTATTTACACCCGCAAGATGTGTTAGAGAAACGCCGTCGGTTTGATTTGGAGGAGTTCGTTTGGGAGTCCGAGCGCATGGCACAAAAGTGCAGGTAGTGAGTGCAACGGTTTCGCGGCTGCGCGTGCCGTACGTCGCCACCAAGGGACGTACGGCGAGACTGTGCTAGGCAAAGTAGTGAAGGAGATTGGGGATGGTTGGGTTGCGGATCGGGTGATGACCTCCATGACTTGGGCGATGCGTTGGTGCACGTGCAGGGCAGGGGTCGTGCTTGCGACATGCAACCCTGGCCGCTATCTGATGGTTTGCAACGGTTTCGCGGCTGCGCGTGCCGTACGTCGCCACCAAGGGACGTACGGCGAGACTGTGCTAGGCAAAGTATCGAAGGAGATTGGGGATGGTTGGGTTGCGGATCGGGTGATGACCTCCACGACTTGGGCGATGCGTTGGTGCGCGTGCATTGCAGGGGGGCGTGCTTGCGACATGCAACCCTGGCTGCTATCTGATGGTTTGCAACGGTTTCGCAGCTGCGCGTGCCGTACGTCGCCACCAAGGGACGTACGGCGAGACTGTGACATGCGCGCATCTAGTATTTTTCTGTTGGGATACGTCAGCATGGTGGTGTTGAGAAACAGGAGTTTGTTTGGGTGTCCGAGCGCATGGCACAAAAGTGCAGGTGGTGAGTGCAAGTGCAAGTTGGTGGTGTACGGCAACAACGTAGTATTGCACTTGGTGAGGAGGAGAGATTGCTGTTTGTGCTGATTAGTAATGCGTTTATCTTGTGGATGATCATCGCAGTAATCGTTAAGAGGGCTGCGGGTAAATACAGTTGTGAGGACCGGGTAGTCTGGGCTTGCTACTCGCTCGCACCGGTGCGCCACAACCGCCCATAATGTATTCATCTCACGGTGCAGCGACTGAATTGATCTATTTCGCAATGATTGCATAGTTTCATGTTTTGTTGGGGACATTGCCTCCTCCTCGGTTTTGCTTTCATTTTTGCTCAGTCCGTTCCTAGAGCTTCGAGCCGAAGACACTGCTCCTGGATTCCATTTTGCTATGAAAATGAATGTCAGAGAGCTTATCCAAGAAGACCTGGATGGACGGACAGTTTAACTTTCATAACGGTTGGGGTACGGTTGGTTACTGTTGTACACCGTCGTGAGCGAATTATTGAAGTCTTGCCTGAGCAACAGTCAGGCTCTGTAACAAATTTCCTATAACATATAATTGGTGTATTGTTCATTTAATAATGCTCATTGCGAAAGGCGACTACTATTGTGTTTTGAATTGCGCGCGCAACCTCATGGGCCAACTAGAAGCCAAAACGCACATAATGCTAAGCATTTCAATCTCTTAGCCAATGCAATGGTGAAGAAGTCAAGAGCCCAAGAGCCTGCCTGTCTGCTTGAAAGGGTGCTCAACACAGTGCAAGTGAACTGCTGGCGTATGAGCTGATTTCAGCGCATGCTTACAAGATGTCTGGACATGAAATTGAAGTCTAGCTGAATTGGTTTGGTATTTTCCTCCGCACTGTAGGAAAAGGTGGCGGCGATGGGAGCTGTTTCCGTTCGAAGGGCTTCTCCAGGTCAAACTCGGTGGCAATGCTGTGGGTCTTCAAGCTATTGGTTTTGGTTTGCAGAATGAATGATCATTCATCTATGTGGACATAGGATGCTTGCTCGGACGGTGGGTACATTCGAGCATTTAAACTTGTTTTTTTGCAGAAACATTTGCCGTCAGCTTATGTTGATAGGTATTTGCAAATGTATGTGTGATTGTTATCTAGAGTAAGCAAATATGGTCTTTGTCATTTCACAGAAGTGTGTTATGTGTTCATGTTGTGACCGACGACCGTCCTCTGCCTCTCCGTTACAATCATATTGCAGGACATGGTGCAAGCCATAAAGTAGATCAACGTAGCACGATGTATCGGGGTGGAGCTGGTGGGTGACGTGCTTTACAAGTCCAAACAGGTCATGCTTTTTTTGGCGAGCAGACACGGGATGGTGGGCAACCTACACCGGTTTTGCACCAGAGGATAAGATGGCGCAGCTCGCCTCATCATGGCACCCAACTCGGTGGTATGTACGACACATGCACGACACATGCACCATATCACTTGCATGCGCCAGGCCACCTCCAACACTTTCACCCTACTGTGCGCCACCCATGACATGTTAAGACCTCAACACCATATTGACCACCCTTGATGATGTGTCTAGCACCATTCGTCGGTTGTCTAGTGCAGTGCGTTCTATGAACTATGTTTCACTCTTCAGGCATGTCTCTTACAGGCATGACTTGTATGCGTATCACAACACCATTTGTGTTCACCATGACAGTACACCCATTACCAACGTGTTCACCCTCAACGCAGTCGTGATTGTTGGAGAAGGATCAAGGCGGAGATGTGGTGGCTGTCGAGCTGATGGAGGGCATGGGCTTCCGTGGCTTCAAGTGTGTGGGCTCCAGAACCATGGTCATGGTCCGAAGGGACAGGCGGTGTAAAATGCCAGCATTCAGCTTGTATGGTAAGTGTCGTACGTTACACATGCAGTTTGTACGGAGCGCGCGCGCGCGTGGCGGGAAGCGGCATGCCGCGTCCCTCGCCCTGGAGTGATGGGGCGTGGCGTGGCGACACCGCCGCGGTGACAACCCCACCGTCCATACCGCTGTCCTCGCCCATGGAGTGTTGGGGGCTGGGGTGTCGGGAGTCGGCCGACACCAATGCCGCCGTCCCACGCCGCGTCCGTCACCCGTGGCGGAACCCTAGTGCAACCAACCCCAGCTGCAACGTCCTCCCCGTGGAGTGTTGGGGCGTGGCGGGGCGTGCGGGATGTTGTTGATCTGATTCTTTTTCTCGCGCAACGTGGAAATGTTTTCTACCAGCTGGGAATGTTAAAACATTCATTTTAAAAAGGTGTCATTTTAGTCTAAGGACAGGCAGTATAAATGCCAGCATTCAGATTGTACGGTAAGTGTCGTACGTACATGCAGTTTGTACGGTAAGTGTCGTACGTTACACATGCAGTTTGTACGGAGCGCGCGCGCCGTGTGGTGGAAGCGGCATGCCGCCGTCCCTCGCCCTGGAGTGATGGGCGTGGCGTGGCGTGACACGCGCGGTGACCAACCCACCGTCCATACCGCTGTCCTCGCCATGGAGTGTTGGGGCTGGGGTGTCGGAGTCGCCGCCGACACCAATGCCGCCGTCCCACGCGCCGTCGTCACCCGTGGCGGAACCTAGTGCAACCAACCCCAGCCATGCAACGTCTCCCCGTGGACTGTTGGGGCGTGTGGCGTGGCGCGACACGGCGCGGTGACAACCCACGTCCACGCGCCGTGCCGTGGAGTGTTGGGTGTGGCGTGGCGGGACACCGCGCCGACACCATGCCGCGTCCAGCCGCGTCCCTCCCGCCCCTGCATGCAGTACGTGCCCATTGAGGGTTCGACAACAAGGTCAACACCCATGGCGATGTACGGAACAAGTTCACTTCGAGCCATCCGCCTACCAGATGGACAAGGGGTGCCGGCACCGGCCTGTGCGCGTCTCACACGAGGGTGTCAGGCGGGAAGTGGAGGTCACCATGCCTGCGCCATCATAGCCTACAGGGGTATTGTGTTTACAGCTGGGTTTAATGTATGTGTGATCCGGCTTTCAAGCGCGTGCGATCAGTTTTAGACGTGCACGCGAGTTGGGTTTAATGCGTGCGAGCCATGTCTCAGTGCCTAGTGTCAGGTTCTCGGGTTATGTGTCTTGTGCATTTTATCATGTACGACGTTCGTACGAGGGTCATGGGCCTTTGCTTTGGGAGTCGCGCGTAATGAATGCTGTTTTTGGTATTATTAAATTACCAGTGTTTGTTATGAGCTGCAGCAGCAGCAGCAGTTGATAGGAAATGGTGGTGTGAGTGGATGGTGTGAGGTGAATGGGTGATCACGGCACAGGCAGATAGATCCATCGATGATTAGATAAGTGCGGCAGGTTGCGTGCGTGTTGGTGTGGATGTGCCTGTGTGTGCACACACTTGGCGTTTGGGTGCAAGGCAGGTACTTGTGTGTGTGTGTGTGTGTGGTGTGTGTGTGTGTGTGTGATGGCACACACTTGTACATGCACGACGCACAGGTGCACACACAGGTACTTGGCACCTTGGTAATGGTAATAATGGATGGTTATGACACGTCTTCACCCATTAGTCCAGCGACCTTGCGAACAGTACACGATGG
>BDSI01000415.1:0-27774 GCA_003117195.1 Eudorina sp. 2006-703-Eu-15
CCCCCGCCCCGCCCCGCCCCGCCCGCCCCGCCCCATCCATCATCCCACCGCCCCGAAGCCACAGATGCCAACCAAGGCTCGTTCCTCGATATTCACATCCACAGCCCCGAGAGCGGCAAGCTTCAGGTACCCAAACCATATTGACCCTTTCACCCACAAATGGCCCGCTCGCCCAACCACTATTTGAAAGTACTGAACAAATCGCACCTCATGCAGGATCCCAGCAGGATCCCGACTTGAGCCTCAGCCCCCCAACCTCCCGCGCGGCTCATGCTGCTGGGGACCATGTTGAATGGGCCCACGGGTCTGCAACATGGAAAACGTGGGGAGCAGGGGGCCGGCATACATCACCTGGATCACGCCCGCGGACATGGGGTGCAAGAGTGACATGAGGGCACGGGGTCCACACATGGCAACGCACAGTGCTGCAGGAAATGGCAGACCGCTACCTCAGCATTCATTCACGTGCATTCAGACTCTCAATAGTCACTTATTAACAGTTCCTCACGTCATACAAAGGGTGAAGGCCCCTGGAGCTGCTCGCCAAGGTGTGAAATTCATAAAAATCTGTCAGGGAAATGGTTGCGGGAGGGTTGGGTTCGGTTAGGGTTCGGTTTGGGTTCGGTTTGGGGTTTCAGTATGGTTTGCTTAGGGTTTGCGGTTTCGGTTCGGTTTTCGTGCCGGTTGCCCGGGGCTTAGGTCACACCCAGCCCGAATGCCATTGACCTTCTGACAAGTTGCACGTTGCAAAGTGGCTGAACCTGGTCACATGATGGTCTTCTGGAATACTCTCTCGTTCACAAAATGTTTGTAGTTGATGCCTGCACTGCAGATGGTGCTTACCATTACTTAATTTCCAGTGGAGACGATGGACCACACGTGTGCTATCCAGACAACCCCAACACCTGCACACGGCAGTAAAGGGAACATTTGCATCAGCATTTCATTGGCTTAGGATGCCATAGAATCAGGTCCGGAAAAGAAGAACGCACTGCAACGTTGGAATGTTAGGATCTACATACCTTCTTGCTGACTGCCAAGCTGTCCAGGCCCAGCTTCCATAAATGAGTTCAGGTTAACAATAAGTAAGTACTACAATACAATAGTGCTAAAGGAAAGAACGCAGCCCTAGCACTGACCAGTCTCAGTTCCGTTTACAAGAAGATTGCTTGGTATGCTAGATAAGCAAGCTTACTGTAAATGTGTGTGGAGTATTACTAAGTAGCTCACCTTCCATGTTGTAAATTTATCAGTTGAGACGTGACTGTCGTAACTTGTACAACGGAGGATCCCTTTTCAGCGGGTGGTGGTGGGCAGGCTCCCCTAGGGTCACCATACAGCGACGCTGCCGTCCAAGGCAGGTTCGGATGGCTTGGGTGCAGGGCTGCGTGCTTGTACAGCAGAGCCATACGCAGCTGCTGAGGGGCCTGGCGTTGCCACACATTCGCGTCCTGCGGATCCCTTTCCGGTGGGTAATGGTGGGCCGGCCCTGGGTCGCCGTACAGAGGAGCGACAGACGACCACTGGTTCTGATGGCTTGGGTGCAGGGTTGTGTGCTCGTGTAGCAGAGCCATACGCAGCTGGTGAGGGGCCAGGCATTAACGCACGTTCGCGTCCCGCAGATCCCTACTTGGTGAATGGAGCCAGTGTTTCAGTAAATCCACAAAGCCAATATTATTCGCGGCCGCGTACTGATTATTTACACCCGCAAGATGTGTTAGAGAAACGCCGTCGGTTTGATTTGGAGGAGTTCGTTTGGGAGTCCGAGCGCATGGCACAAAAGTGCAGGTAGTGAGTGCAACGGTTTCGCGGCTGCGCGTGCCGTACGTCGCCACCAAGGGACGTACGGCGAGACTGTGCTAGGCAAAGTAGTGAAGGAGATTGGGGATGGTTGGGTTGCGGATCGGGTGATGACCTCCATGACTTGGGCGATGCGTTGGTGCACGTGCAGGGCAGGGGTCGTGCTTGCGACATGCAACCCTGGCCGCTATCTGATGGTTTGCAACGGTTTCGCGGCTGCGCGTGCCGTACGTCGCCACCAAGGGACGTACGGCGAGACTGTGCTAGGCAAAGTATCGAAGGAGATTGGGGATGGTTGGGTTGCGGATCGGGTGATGACCTCCACGACTTGGGCGATGCGTTGGTGCGCGTGCATTGCAGGGGGGCGTGCTTGCGACATGCAACCCTGGCTGCTATCTGATGGTTTGCAACGGTTTCGCAGCTGCGCGTGCCGTACGTCGCCACCAAGGGACGTACGGCGAGACTGTGACATGCGCGCATCTAGTATTTTTCTGTTGGGATACGTCAGCATGGTGGTGTTGAGAAACAGGAGTTTGTTTGGGTGTCCGAGCGCATGGCACAAAAGTGCAGGTGGTGAGTGCAAGTGCAAGTTGGTGGTGTACGGCAACAACGTAGTATTGCACTTGGTGAGGAGGAGAGATTGCTGTTTGTGCTGATTAGTAATGCGTTTGTATCTTGTGGATGATCATCGCAGTAATCGGTTAAGAGGGCTGCGGGTAAATACAGTTGTGAGGACCGGGTAGTCTGGGCTTGCTACTCGCTCGCACCGGTGCGCCACAACCGCCCATAATGTATTCATCTCACGGTGCAGCGACTGAATTGATCTATTTCGCAATGATTGCATAGTTTCATGTTTTTGTTGGGGACATTGCCTCCTCCTCGGTTTTGCTTTCATTTTTGCTCAGTCCGTTCCTAGAGCTTCGAGCCGAAGACACTGCTCCCTGGATTCCATTTTGCTATGAAAATGAATGTCAGAGAGCTTATCCAAGAAGACCTGGATGGACGGACAGTTTAACTTTCATAACGGTTGGGGTACGGTTGGTTACTGTTGTACACCGTCGTGAGCGAATTATTGAAGTCTTGCCTGAGCAACAGTCAGGCTCTGTAACAAATTTCCTATAACATATAATTGGTGTATTGTTCATTTAATAATGCTCATTGCGAAAGGCGACTACTATTGTGTTTGAATTGCGCGCGCAAACCTCATGGGCCAACTAGAGCCAACAAACCGCCACCTAATGCTAAGCCATTTACAATCTCTTAGCCAATGCAATGGTGAAGAAGTCAAGAGCAGCCAAGAAGCCTCCTGTCTGCTTGGAAAGGGTGCTCAAACAGTGCAAGTGAAACTGCTGGCGTAGTGAGGTAAGAAGCTGATTCACGCATGCTTACAAGATGTCTGGACATGAAATTGAAGTCTAGCTGAATTGGATTGGTATTTTCCTCCGCACTGTAGGAAAAGGTCGGCGGCGATGGGAGCTGTTCCGTTCGCAAGGGCTTCTCCAGGTCAAACTCGGTGGCCACAATGCTGTGGGTCTTCAAGCTATTGGTTTTGGTTTGCAGAATGAATGATCATTCCATCTATGTGGACATAGGATGCTTGCTCGGACGGTGGGTACATTCGAGCATTTAAACTTGTTTTTTGCAGAAACCATTTGCCGTCAGCTTATGTTGATAGGTATTTGCAAATGTATGTGTGATCTGTTATCTAGACGTAAGCAAATATGGTCTTTGTCATTTCCACAGAAGTGTGTTATGTGTTCATGTTGTGACCGACGACCGTCCTCTCCTCTCCGTTACAATCATATTGCAGGACCATGGTGCAAGCCATAAAGTAGATCAACGTAGCACGATGTATCGGGGTGGAGCTGGTGGGTGACGTGCTTTACAAGTCCAAACAGGTCATACCGCTTTTTTTGGCGAGCAGACACCGGGGATGGTGGGCAACCTACACCGGTTTTGCACCAGAGGATAAGATGGCCGCAGCTCGCCTCATCATGGCCACCCCAACTCGGTGGGTATGTACGACACATGCACGACACATGCACCCATATCACTTGCATGCCGCCAGGCCACCTCCAACACTTTCACCCCTACTGTGCGCCCACCCCATGACATGTTAAGACCTCAACCACCATATTGACGCACCCTTGATGATGTGTCTAGCACCATTCCGTCGGTTGTCTAGTGCAGTGCGTTCTATGAACCTATGTTTCACTCTTCAGGCATGTCTCTTACAGGCATGACCTTGTATGCGTATCACAACACCATTTGTGTTCACCATGACATACCACCCATTACCAACGTGTTCACCCTCACAGGCAGTCGTGATTGTGGAGAAGGATCAAGGCGGAGATGTGGTGGCTGTCGAGCTGATGGAGGGCATGGGCTTCCGTGGCTTCAAGTGTGTGGGCTCCAGAACCATGGTCATGGTCCGAAGGGACAGGCGGTGTAAAATGCCAGCATTCAGCTTGTATGGTAAGTGTCGTACGTTACACATGCAGTTTGTACGGAGCGCGCGCGCGCGTGGCGGGAAGCGGCATGCCGCCGTCCCTCGCCCCTGGAGTGATGGGGCGTGGCGTGGCGCGACACCGCCGCGGTGACCAACCCCACCGTCCCATACCGCTGTCCCTCGCCCATGGAGTGTTGGGGCTGGGGTGTCGGGAGTCGCCGCCGACACCAATGCCGCCGTCCCACGCCGCCGTCCGTCACCCGTGGCGGGAACCCTAGTGCAACCAACCCCCAGCCATGCAACCGTCCTCCCCCGTGGAGTGTTGGGGCGTGGCGGGGCGTGGCGGGATGTTGTTGATCTGATTCTTTTTCTCGCGCAACGTGGAAATGTTTTCTACCAGCTGGGAAATGTTAAAAACATTCATTTTAAAAAGGTGTCATTTTAGTCTAAGGGACAGGCAGTATAAAATGCCAGCATTCAGATTGTACGGTAAGTGTCGTACGTTACACATGCAGTTTGTACGGTAAGTGTCGTACGTTACACATGCAGTTTGTACGGAGCGCGCGCGCGTGTGGTGGGAAGCGGCATGCCGCCGTCCCTCGCCCCTGGAGTGATGGGGCGTGGCGTGGCGTGACACCGCCGCGGTGACCAACCCCACCGTCCCATACCGCTGTCCCTCGCCCATGGAGTGTTGGGGCTGGGGTGTCGGGAGTCGCCGCCGACACCAATGCCGCCGTCCCACGCCGCCGTCCGTCACCCGTGGCGGGAACCCTAGTGCAACCAACCCCCAGCCATGCAACCGTCCTCCCCCGTGGACTGTTGGGGCGTGTGGCGTGGCGCGACACCGCCGCGGTGACCAACCCCACCGTCCCACGCCGCCGTCCCTCGCCCGTGGAGTGTTGGGGTGTGGCGTGGCGGGACACCGCCGCCGACACCAATGCCGCCGTCCCACGCCGCTGTCCCTCCCCGCCCCCTGCATGCAGTACGTGCCCATTGAGGGGTTCGACAACAAGGTCAACACCCATGGCGATGTACGGAACAAGTTCACCTTCGAGCCATCCCGCTACCAGATGGACAAGGGGTGCCGGCACCGGCCTGTGCGCGTCTCACACGAGGGTGTCAGGGCGGGGAAGTGGAGGTCACCATGCCTGCGCCATCATAGCCTACAGGGGTATTGTGTTTACAGCTGGGTTTAATGTATGTGTGATCCGGCTTTCAAGCGCGTGCGATCCAGTTTTAGACCGTGCACGCGAGTTGGGTTTAATGCGTGCGAGCCATGTCTCAGTGCCTAGTGTCAGGTTCTCGGGTTTATGTGTCTTGTGCATTTTATCATGTACGACGTTCGTACGAGGGTCATGGGCCTTTGCTTTGGGAGTCGCGGCGTAATGAATGCTGTTTTTGGTATTATTAAATTACCAGTGTTTGTTATGAGCTGCAGCAGCAGCAGCAGTTGATAGGAAATGGTGGATGTGAGTGGATGGTGTGAGGTGAATGGGTGATCACGGCACCAGGCAGATAGATCCATCGATGATTAGATAAGTGCGGCAGGTTGCGTGCGTGTTGGTGTGGATGTGCCTGTGTGTGCACACACTTGGCGTTTGGGTGCAAGGCAAGGTACTTGTGTGTGTGTGTGTGTGTGTGTGTGTGTGTGTGTGTGAGCACACACTTGTACATGCACGCACGCACAGGTGCACACACAGGTACCTTGGCACCTTGGTAATGGTAATAATGGATGGTTATGACACGTCTTTCACCCATTAGTCCCAGCGACCTTGCGAACAGTACACGATGGCGGCAACTCGTGAGCACCCAACGTGTGTGACAGAACAGCGACAGGGAATACACTCATTCAGCATCACGTTGCTTTCCTATTATAATTATTGGACTTGTCGGAACAGACTGAAACGCCGTAGTCTGCACACACCGTGTTGACATTGCGACACCGCCACCGACACCAGCAGCAGCGGCAGCTTCAAGGAACAACTAGGTGTTCTTTCCTTCTAAGGTGTATGCGTGTATATATTTTCATTACATGCACAAGCATAGTACGCACACAGGAAGTACCTGTGAAGCATTTTGGAAACTAGCAACACTATCTAGAAACGATGAATGGAAAAGCAAGCTTTGTATATCTAAAGGTCATAACCAAATAACTTAAATGCAAACCTAAACTTGCGGTGCGCTGTGCTGCATGCTGTGTCCACCACGTGCACGCACGTGGTGCTGCGTCTCCGCGAGCGGCGACAACAGCAAAGACGATGAAAACTGAACAAAGGGCACTCCGTTAAATTATTACTTGGAATAAATTTTATTATTCGTTACATTCATTAACGGCAATAACGTCTGCTGCAACAACGAGCGAGCGCCATCATACGGTAGCCGCGAGCCGGACCCACCGAACAGCAAAATCTTACACCCTACAAAATGATTCATATCAATACACTTGTTACAATACGTACATGATTCCTATATTTACGGATTTGTAAACAAACAAGAAACGAATACAAAAATCCAAAAAAACGCAACGGAAACACGAGCGCACTGCAGTTCCCCGGACGAACCCGAAAACCAAAAATACCAGACAATGCAAACAGACCGTTTACCCCACCCTGCCGCTGGAGCTAAAGTTAGCCGCCGGGAGATGCGCTTCTGCTCAACGGAAACAATGCAAAGGTGAGCCGTTTCATGTTATTTTTACAAATTTATCATTCATAAATCATAACACATCCCCCAGTATTTTTATATGGCAAGGAGATGATGGTACAGTAAGTGACCCGTCCCGCGACTTAGGCGCGCACGCACGTCCGCCCGATGCGTCGTGCGTCGCACGTCGCATCACTCCGCTCCCGTTGCCGTCCGCAGGCCACACAGTCATGTATCATCCCTGTACATGCCCCGTGCATATGCCCATAACTCCATCAGCGTGCAATACTAATAATACATGCACGGCCCCACGGGTAGCGTATAGTCCCGGGTCCACCGATGGTGGCCGTGCTGAGTCCCTACCGAGCCTGCGTACATGACCCAGCCATTGCGCTACCGAGCCTGCGTACATGACCCAGCCATTGCGCTACCGAGCCTGCGTACATGACCCAGCCATTGCGCTACCGAGCCTGCGTACATGACCCAGCCATTGCGCTACCGAGCCTGCGTACATGACCCAGCCATTGCGCTACCGAGCCTGCGTACATGACCCAGCCATTGCGCTACCGAGCCTGCGTACATGACCCAGCCATTGCGCTACCGAGCCTGCGTACATGACCCAGCCATTGCGCTACCGAGCCTGCGTACATGACCCAGCCATTGCGCTACCGAGCCTGCGTACATGACCCAGCCATTGCGCTACCGAGCCTGCGTACATGACCCAGCCATTGCGCTACCGAGCCTGCGTACATGACCCAGCCATTGCGCTACCGAGCCTGCATACATGACCCAGCCATTGCGCTACCGAGCCTGCATACATGACCCAGAGAGCGGGAACGGGAGGAGCCCCGGTACGGCGGTCCGCCGCCGCCACCCCGCGCCCGCCCGCCGCCGCCACCGCCGCCGCGCGGCGGCGGCGACCGTGAGCCGCCACGCGAAGGAGATCGCGACCGGGAGCGGGGAGATCGGGAGTGTGATCGCCAGTCGATGCGGGGCCGTGGGGGGCCGCCGGCCATGCCACCACCTCCCCGGGGCCGGCCCCGCGGCGGTGACCGACCCGGACCACCCGGGGAGCGGGACCGGGAGGCGGGTCGCCGTCGCGGCGGCGGTGACATGGAGTGGCCGCCGTAGCGCCGGTCCTCGGGGCCGTCGGGCCCGTCGTCGTGCCAGCGGCCCATGGGTCGGCGGCCCTGGCAGGACACGGCAAGAAATACGGTAGGGCCCGTTGGGTGATCGCCCTCAAGCAACACACATTTGCTTATTGCCGCCCCTGCTCATAGTAATATGTATATAAGAGAGACAGCGAGAGAGAGAAAGACCCCACCTCGCCCCAATGTTTGGCTCAGATTGACCCCCATCAGGCCTACCCACCCACTCACCGGCGGTCCCCCCTCATCATCGTACCGCTGACGCTTGATGGGTCGGTCGTAGTCATCGTAGTAGTCCCCGCCGCCGTAGCGCCCGCCTCGTCCCCGCCCACGATAGCCGCCGGGCCCAAAGTCCCCGCGGCCGCCCCTGCCCCGGTAGCCGTACTCGCCGCGTCCATCACCGTAGTCGCCGTCATAGTAGCCCCCGCCACCCCGCCCCCCGTAGCTGCCCCGGCCGCGGTAGCCCCTGCGCGCACGCACGCACGGAGAGCAGATGCATCGGGTCCAGAGCCAGGTCAGGGCGGTCCTACCCAAAAACCCAAAGGCCTGCAACGAAAAATATACGGGGAGCAGGAGTCGGCGTACGGCAGTTGGATCACACCCGCGAGTACCAGGTGCAGGGATGACACGAGGGCACGGGGTCTGCAGCGCAAGCAAGGTAGACCGCTGTGGGCAATGTCAGACCGCTACGTTGCGTATGGCATGGCAATGTGGGGATGGTGGGATCACGCGGCGCTGGCCTTCCACCCCTGCTGACCTGCTCGCCATTGTAGTGGTCGCCAATGTGCAGCGCCGGCCGCACGCCGCTGCGGACCGCATCGAAGCGCCCGTGGGTCCGCAACGGGTGGTGAAGGTGGCGGGGGCAAAGGCGAAGGCGGAGGTGCCCAGCCTCGGCCCCACAACCTCTCACGCGGGCCGCACGCCGCTGGGGACCGCATGGAAGCGCCAAAAGGCCTGCAACAAAAAATATACGGGGAGCAGGGGTCGGCGCACGGCAGTTGGATCGCGCCCGCGAGTACCAGGCAGACCGCTACCTTGCTTACGTCATGACCGCTATGTTGCTTATGGCATGGCAATGTGGGGATGGTGGGATCACGCGGCGCCGGCCCTCCACCCCTGCTGACCTGCTCGCCATTGTCGCGGTCGCCAATGTGCAGCGCCGGCCGCACGCCGCTGCGGACCGCATAGAAGCGCCAGCGGGTCCGCAACGGGTGGTGAAGGTGGCGGGGGCAAAATTGAAGGCGGAGGTGCCCAGCCTCGGCCCCACGACCTCTCACGCCGGCCGCACGCCGCTCGGGACCGCAGGCGACTGCTGAGGTGCCCAGCCTTTGACCCCCGAGCTGCCGCGACATGCTGTGGGCAGGGCCGGCGACGGCGACAGCGGCGACGGGCTGGGCGAGCGCCCGCAATGGCATTGGGGGGCTGGGCTGCGCAGGCCACGGCTGAGGTGCCCAGCCTTTGACCCCCGAGCTGCCGCGACGTCCTGTGGGCAGGGCCGGCGACAGAGACGGCGGCGACGGGCTGGGCGAGCGCTGCTTATGGCAGCGGGGGGCTGGTCTGCGCAGGCGCCGGCTGAGGTGCCCAGCCTTTGACCCCATAGCTCCCGCGACGTGCTGTGGGCAGGGCCGGCGACAGAGACGGCGGCGACGGGCTGGGCGAGCGCTGCTTATGGCAGTGGGGGGCTGGGCTGCGCAGGCGACAGCTGAGGTGCCCAGCCTTTGACCCCCGAGCTGCCGCGACATGCTGTGGGCAGGGCCGGCGACGGCGACGGCGGCGACGGGCTGGGCGAGCGCCCGCAATGGCATTGGGGGGCTGGGCTGCGCAGGCCACGGCTGAGGTGCCCAGCCTTTGACCCCCGAGCTGCCGCGACGTCCTGTGGGCAGGGCCGGCGACGGCGACGGCGGCGACGGGCTGGGCGAGCGCTGCTTATGGCAGCGGGGGGCTGGTCTGCGCAGGCGCCGGCTGAGGTGCCCAGCCTTTGACCCCATAGCTCCCGCGACGTGCTGTGGGCAGGGCTGGCGACAGCGACGGCGGCGACGGGCTGGGCGAGCGCTGCTTATGGCAGTGGGGGGCTGGGCTGCGCAGGCCACGGCTGAGGTGCCCAGCCTTTGACCCCATAGCTCCCGCGACGTGCTGTGGGCAGGGCTGGCGACGGCGACGGCGGCGACGGGCTGGGCGAGCGCTGCTTATGGCAGTGGGGGGCTGGGCTGCGCATGCCACGGCTGAGGTGCCCAGCCTTTGACCCCCGAGCTGCCGCGACATGCTGTGGGCAGGGCCGGCGACGGCGACGGCGGCGACGGGCTGGGCGAGCGCTGCTTATGGCAGTGGGGGGCTGGGCTGCGCAGGCGACAGCTGAGGTGCCCAGCCTTTGACCCCCGAGCTGCCGCGACATGCTGTGGGCAGGGCCGGCGACGGCGACGGCGGCGACGGGCTGGGCGAGCGCCCGCAATGGCATTGGGGGGCTGGGCTGCGCAGGCCACGGCTGAGGTGCCCAGCCTTTGACCCCCGAGCTGCCGCGACGTCCTGTGGGCAGGGCCGGCGACAGAGACGGCGGCGACGGGCTGGGTGAGCGCTGACAATTGCAGCGAGGGGCTGGATCCCCGACTTGAGCCTCGGCCCCCCAACCTCCGTCCCACGCCACCCATGCCGCTGGGGACTGCCCCGCCCCGCCCCGCCCTGCCCCGCCACGCCCCGCCACACCCCGCCCCATCCATCCACCACCACCCCCGAAGCCATGGATGCCAACCAAGACTCGTTGCTCGATTGTCACATCCACAGCCCCGAGAGCAGCAAGCTTCAGGTACCCGAAATGCAATAGTCCCTTTCACCAACACACGACCCGCTCGCCCAACCTATATCGATAGGTACTCACATGATGACCTACGTTGCTTATGGCATAGCAATGTGGGGATGGTGGGATTACGCGGCGCCGGCCCTCCACCCCTGCTGACCTGCTCGCCATTGTCGCGGTCGCCAATGTGCAGCACTGGCCGCACGCCGCTGCGGACCGCATCGAAGCGCCCGCGGGTCCGCAACGGGTGGCGAAGGTGGCAGGGGCGAGGGCGAAGGCGACGGTGACGGCAACGGCGACGGCGGCGACGGGCTGGGCGAGCACCCGCAATGGCAGCGGGGGGCTGGGCTGTGCAGGCGCCGGCTGAGGTGCCCAGCCGTTGACCCCCGAGCTGCCGCGATGATCTGTGTGCAGGGCCGGCGACGGCGACGGCGGCGACAGGCTGGGCGAGCGCCCGCAATGGCATTGGGGGGCTGGGCTGCGCATGCCACGGCTGAGGTGCCCAGCCTTTGACCCCCGAGCTGCCGCGACGTCCTGTGGGCAGGGCCGGCGACAGAGACGGCGGCGATGGGCTGGGTGAGCGCTGCTTATGGCAGCGGGGGGCTGGTCTGCGCAGGCGCCGGCTGAGGTGCCCAGCCTTTGACCCCATAGCTCCCGCGACGTGCTGTGGGCAGGGCTGGCGACGGCGACGGCGGCGACGGGCTGGGCGAGCGCTGCTTATGGCAGTGGGGGCTGGGCTGCGCAGGCGACAGCTGAGGTGCCCAGCCTTTGACCCCCGAGCTGCCGCGACATGCTGTGGGCAGGGCCGGCGACGGCGACGGCGGCGACGGGCTGGGCGAGCGCTGCTTATGGCAGTGGGGGGCTGGGCTGCGCAGGCGACAGCTGAGGTGCCCAGCCTTTGACCCCCGAGCTGCCGCGACATGCTGTGGGCAGGGCCGGCGACGGCGACGGCGGCGACGGGCTGGGCGAGCGCCCGCAATGGCATTGGGGGGCTGGGCTGCGCAGGCCACGGCTGAGGTGCCCAGCCTTTGACCCCCGAGCTGCCGCGACGTCCTGTGGGCAGGGCCGGCGACAGAGACGGCGGCGACGGGCTGGGTGAGCGCTGACAATTGCAGCGAGGGGCTGGATCCCCGACTTGAGCCTCGGCCCCCCAACCTCCGTCCCACGCCACCCATGCCGCTGGGGACTGCCCCGCCCCGCCCCGCCCTGCCCCGCCACGCCCCGCCACACCCCGCCCCATCCATCCACCACCACCCCCGAAGCCATGGATGCCAACCAAGACTCGTTGCTCGATTGTCACATCCACAGCCCCGAGAGCAGCAAGCTTCAGGTACCCGAAATGCAATAGTCCCTTTCACCAACACACGACCCGCTCGCCCAACCTATATCGATAGGTACTCACATGATGACCTACGTTGCTTATGGCATAGCAATGTGGGGATGGTGGGATTACGCGGCGCCGGCCCTCCACCCCTGCTGACCTGCTCGCCATTGTCGCGGTCGCCAATGTGCAGCACTGGCCGCACGCCGCTGCGGACCGCATCGAAGCGCCCGCGGGTCCGCAACGGGTGGCGAAGGTGGCAGGGGCGAGGGCGAAGGCGACGGTGACGGCAACGGCGACGGCGGCGACGGGCTGGGCGAGCACCCGCAATGGCAGCGGGGGGCTGGGCTGTGCAGGCGCCGGCTGAGGTGCCCAGCCGTTGACCCCCGAGCTGCCGCGATGATCTGTGTGCAGGGCCGGCGACGGCGACGGCGGCGACAGGCTGGGCGAGCGCCCGCAATGGCATTGGGGGGCTGGGCTGCGCATGCCACGGCTGAGGTGCCCAGCCTTTGACCCCCGAGCTGCCGCGACGTCCTGTGGGCAGGGCCGGCGACAGAGACGGCGGCGATGGGCTGGGTGAGCGCTGCTTATGGCAGCGGGGGCTGGTCTGCGCAGGCCACGGCTGAGGTGCCCAGCCTTTGACCCCATAGCTCCCGCGACGTGCTGTGGGCAGGGCTGGCGACCACGACCGCGGCGACGGGCTGGGCGAGCGCCCGCAATGGCATTGGGGGGCTGGGCTGCGCAGGCCACGGCTGAGGTGCCCAGCCTTTGACCCCCGAGCTGCCGCGACGATCTGTGGGGAGGGCTGGCGACAGCGACGGCGGCGGCAGGCTGGGCGAGCGCTGCTTATGGCAGCGGGGGGCTGGGCTGCGCAGGCCACGGCTGAGGTGCCCAGCCTTTGACCCCCGAGCTGCCGCGACGTCCTGTGGGCAGGGCCGGCGACAGAGACGGCGGCGACGGGCTGGGCGAGCGCCCGCAATGGGGTGCCCAGCCTCGGCCCCACGACCTCTCACGCGCGCCAAAAGGCCTGCAACGAAAAATATACGCGGGGAGCAGGGGTCGGCGTACGGCAGTTGGATCGCGCCCGCGAGTACCAGGTGCAGGGGTGACACGAGGGCACGGGGTCTGCAGCGCAAGCAAGGTAGACCGCTGTGGGCAATGTCAGACCGCTACGTTGCTTATGGCATGGCAATGTGGGGATGGTGGGATCACGCGGCGCCGGCCCTCCACCCCTGCTGACCTGCTCGCCATCGTCGCGGTCGCCAATGTGCAGCACCGGCTGCACGCCGCTGCGGACCGCATCAAAGCGCCCGCGGGTCCGCAACGGGTGGTGAAGGTGGCGGGGGCAAAGGTTTAGGGTTAGGGTTTTAGAGTTGTAAGTCCTACCAGATCCTACCAGATCCTACCAGATGCCGTACGTTCAGCATGCAGAACGTACTGCAGGCGTGCTGTATGGACGCACACGCACACGCACACGCACACGCACACGCACACGCACACGCACACGCACACGCACACGCACACGCACACGCACACGCACACGCACACGCACACACACACGCACACGCACACGCACACGCACACGCACACATTCTGCATGCCGTACGTTCAGCATGCAGAATGTACGGCAGGCGTGCTGTATGGACACGCAGCTATGAGAACGTGCAAGTATGCACCGCCCCTCCCCCTATTTATTATAAGTCCTCTAGTTGTAAATCCTACCAGATGCCGTACGTTCAGCATGCAGAATGTACGGCAGGCGTGCTGTATGGACACGCAGCTATGAGAACGTGCAAGTATGCACCGCCCCTCCCCCTACTTATTATAAGTCCTCTAGTTGTAAATCCTACCAGATGCCGTACGTTCAGCATGCAGAACGTACTGCAGGCGTGCTGTATGGACGCACACGCACACGCACACGCACACGCACACGCACACGCACACGCACACGCACACGCACACGCACACGCACACGCACACGCACACGCACACGCACACGCACACGCACACGCACACGCACACGCACACGCACACGCACACGCACACGCACACGCACACGCACACGCACACGCACACGCACACGCACACGCACACGAGGGCACAGGGTCTGCAGCGCAAGCAAGGTAGACCGCTGTGGGCAATGTCAGACCGCTACGTTGCTTATGGCATGGCAATGTGGGGATGGTGGGATCACACGGCGCCGGCCCTCCACCCCTGCTGACCTGCTCGCCATCGTCGCGGTCGCCAATGTGCAGCACCGGCTGCACGCCGCTGCGGACCACATCAAAGCGCCCGCGGGTCCGCAACGGGTGGTGAAGGTGGCGGGGGCAAAGGCGAAGGCGACGGTGACGGCAACGGCGGCGGTGGCGACGGGCTGGGCGAGCGCTGCTTATGGCAGCGGGGGGCTGGTCTGCGCAGGCGCCGGCTGAGGTGCCCAGCCCTTGACCCCATAGCTCCCGCGACGTGCTGTGGGCAGGGCTGGCGACCACGACGGCGGCGACGGGCTGGGCGAGCGCCCGCAATGGCATTGGGGGGCTGGGCTGCGCAGGCCACGGCTGAGGTGCCCAGCCTTTGACCCCCGAGCTGCCGCGACGTCCTGTGGGCAGGGCCGGCGACAGAGACGGCGGCGACGGGCTGGGCGAGCGCTGCTTATGGCAGCGGGGGCTGGTCTGCGCAGGCGCCGGCTGAGGTGCCCAGCCTTTGACCCCATAGCTCCCGCGACGTGCTGTGGGCAGGGCTGGCGACAGCGACGGCGGCGACGGGCTGGGCGAGCACTGCTTATGGCAGTGGGGGGCTGGGCTGCGCAGGCCACGGCTGAGGTGCCCAGCCTTTGACCCCCGAGCTGCCGCGACGTCCTGTGGGCAGGGCCGGCGACAGAGACGGCGGCGACGGGCTGGGCGAGCGCTGCTTATGGCAGCGGGGGGCTGGTCTGCGCAGGCGCCGGCTGAGGTGCCCAGCCTTTGACCCCATAGCTCCCGCGACGTGCTGTGGGCAGGGCTGGCGACAGCGACGGCGGCGACGGGCTGGGCGAGCGCCCGCAATGGCAGTGGGGGGCTGGGCTGCGCAGGCCACGGCTGAGGTGCCCAGCCTTTGACCCATAGCTCCCGCGACGTGCTGTGGGCAGGGCTGGCGACAGCGACGGCGGCGACGGGCTGGGCGAGCGCTGCTTATGGCAGTGGGGGGCTGGGCTGCACAGGCGACTGCTGAGGTGCCCAGCCTTTGACCCCCGAGCTGCCGCGCCATGCTGTGGGCAGGGCCGGCGACGGCAACAGCGGCGACGGGCTGGGCGAGCGCCCGCAATGGCATTGGGGGCTGGGCTGCGCAGGCCACGGCTGAGGTGCCCAGCCTTTGACCCCCGAGCTGCCGCGACATGCTGTGGGCAGGGCCGGCGACGGCGACGGCGGCGACGGGCTGGGTGAGCGCCCGCAATGGCAGCGGGGGCTGGGCTGCACAGGCGACGGCTGAGGTGCCCAGCCTTTGACCCCAGAGCTCCCGCAACGTGCTGTGGGCAGGGCCGGCGACGGCAACAGCGGCGACGGGCTGGGCGAGTGCCCGCAATGGCAGTGGGGGCTGGGCTGCACAGGCGACGGCTGAGGTGCCTAGCCTTTAACCCCCGAGCTGCCGCGACATGCTGTGGGCAGGGCCGGCGACGGCAACAGCGGCGACGGGCTGGGCGAGCGCCCGCAATGGCTGCGGGGCCTGGGCTGCGCAGGCGCCGGCTGAGGTGCCCAGCCTTTCACCCCATAGCTCCCGCGACATGCTGTGGGCAGGGCCGGCGACGGCGACGGCGGTGACGGGCTGGGTGAGCGCCCGCAATGGCTGCGGGGCCTGGGCTGCGCAGGCGCCGGCTGAGGTGCCCAGCCTTTGACCCCGAGCTGCCGCGACGTGCTGTGGGCAGGGCCGGCGACGGCAACGGCGGTGATGGGCTGGGCGAGTTGATTAGCATCGGCTTGGCCTGTGTGAGGTGTTGGCTGGGACAAAGCCATGGCGTTGTACAGCAGTTGATGACTTGTGGAAGGTCTTGGGTTCGATCAGCATGTTTTTCATATCTATCTGTACGTATGGGCCATCATCTATGACAGGTAGGTCATGGTGTGCGTCTGTGATATGCAGCATGATATGCCGTACGTTCAGCATGCAGAACGTACTGCAGAAAGACCTGTGTGTGTATGGACTCGTGAGGCTATCCGCCGTACGTTCAGCATGCAGAACGTACTGCAGGCGTGTATGTATGTATGATGGACAGGGCAGGGGTTTAGGGCGCCCCAGCCATGTATGTGCCTGCTGCCTGGCCGGGGGATTTTTTTGCGTGAACTATACGGCAATAATAATTGTGGCCCTTGCATGGCATCGCTCTGTTCCTTGGGCTGCGTGCGTGTGAGGAACGGTGGTTGTGTCTCGTGATGCATGGTTGGAGTCCTAGGTCCTAGGTTCGAGCACCACGGGCGCATTGTTCCCTCTATTACCTCATCACTCGCCTCATCAGTGTAAACCTTTGACCCCAGAGCTCCCGCAACGTGCTGTGGACAGGGCCATCGTCAGCGATGGTGGCGACGGGCTGGGCGAGTGCCCGCAATGGCAGTGGGGGCTGGTCTGCGCAGGCGACGGCTGAGGTGCCTAGCCTTTAACCCCCGAGCTGCCGCGACATGCTGTGGGCAGGGCCGGCGACGGCAACAGCGGTGACGGGCTGGCGAGTGCCCGCAATGGCAGCGGGGGCTGGGCTGTGCAGGCGCCGGCTGAGGTGCCCAGCCTTTGACCCCATAGCTCCCGCGACCTGCTGTGGTCAGGGCCGGCGACAGCAACGGCGGCAACGGGCTGGGCGAGCACCCGCAATGGCAGCGGGGGCTGGGCTGCGCAGGGCCGGCCTGAGGTGCCCAGCCTTTGACCCCATAGCTCCCGCGACATGCTGTGGGCAGGGCCGGCGACGGCGACGGCGGTGACGGCTGGGTGAGCGCCCGCAATGGCTGCGGGGGCCGGGCTGCGCAGGCGCCGGCTGAGGTGCCCAGCCTTTGACCCCCGAGCTGCCGCGAAGTGCTGTGGCAGGGCCGGCGACGGCAACGGCGGTGATGGCTGGGCGAGCGCCCGCAATGGCAGCGGGGGCTGGCTGCACAGGCGACGGCTGAGGTGCCCAGCCTTTGACCCCAGAGCTGCCCCACCCCGCCCCACCCCGCCCGCCCCACCCCGCCCCGCCCCGCCCCGCCCCGCCCCGCCCCGCCCCGCCCCGCCCCGCCCGCCCCGCCCCGCCCCGCCCCGCCCCGCCCCCCACCCCGCCCCGCCCCGCCCCGCCCCGCCCCGCCCCGCCCCACCTCGCCCCATCCATCCACCACCGCCCCCAAAGCCATGGATGCCAACCAAGACTCGTTGCTCGATTGTCACATCCACAGCCCCGAGAGCAGCAAGCTTCAGGTACCGAAACGCAAAAGTCCCTTTCACCAACACACGGCCCGCTCGCCCAACCTATATTGATAGGTACTCACATGATGACCCGCGAGGTCTGCGGGATCAGATGTCACCAGCCCTCCACCCTGCTGACCTGCTCTGTCACCGTCGCCATATCCAATGTGCAGTGCCGGCCGCACGCTGCCAGGGTCGCATCAAACCGCCCACAGATCTGCAACGGGCTGGGCGAGCGCCCGCAATGCAGCGGGGGCTGGGCTGCGCAGGCGCCGGCCTGAGGTGCCCAGCCTTTGACCCCATAGCTCCCGCGATGTGCTGTGGCAGGCCGGCTACGGCAACATCGGCAACGGCTGGACGAGCGCCCGCAATGGCAGCGGGGGCTGGGCTGCGCAGGTGCAGGCTGAGATGCCCAGCCTTTGACCCCCGAGCTGCCGCGACGATCTGTGGCAGGGCCGGCGTGGCGACGGTGGCGACAGGCTGGGTGAGCGCCCACAATGGCAGCGGGGGCTGGGCTGCGCAGGCACTGGCTGAGGTGCCCAGCCTTTGACCCCATAGCTCCCGCGATGTGCTGTGGCAGGGCTGGCGACCGCGACGGCGGCGACGGCTGGCGAGCACCCGCAATGGCAGCGGGGTGCTGGCTGCACAGGCGCCGGCTGAGGTGCCCAGCCTTTGACCCCCGAGTTGCCGCGACGTGCTGTGGGCAGGCCGGCGACGGTGAAGGCGGTGATGGGCTGGGCGAGCGCCCGCAATGGCAGCGGGGGCTGGCTGCACAGGCGACGGCTGAGGTGCCCAGCCTTTGACCCCCGAGCTGCCGCGACCTGCTGTGGCAGGGCCGGCGACGGCGATGGCGGTGACGGCTGGGCGAGTGCCCGCAATGGCTGCGGGGGCTGGGCTGCGCAGGCGCCGGCTGAGGTGCCCAGCCTTTGACCCCATAGCTCCCGCGACATGCTGTGGGCAGGGCTGGCGACGGCAACGGCGCCGACGGGCTGGGCGAGCGCCCGCAATGGCAGCGGGGCTGGGCTGCACAGGCGACGTTGAGGTGCCCAGCCTTGACCCCGAGCTGCCGCGACCTGCTGTGGGCAGGCCGGCAATGGCAACAGCGGCGACGGGCTGGCGAGTGCCCGCAATGGCAGCGGGGGCTGGCTGTGCAGGCGCCGGCTGAGGTGCCCAGCTTTGACCCCATAGCTCCCGCGACATGCTGTGGCAGGGCCGGCGACAGCAACGGCGGCAACGGGCTGGGCGAGCGCCCGCAATGCAGCGGGGCTGGGCTGCGCAGGCGCCGGCCTGAGGTGCCCAGCCTTTCACCCCATAGCTCCCGCGACATGCTGTGGCAGGCCAGCGACGGCGACGGCGGTGACGGCTGGCGAGCGCCCGCAATGCTGCGGGGGCCTGGCTGCGCAGGCGCCGGCTGAGGTGCCCAGCCTTTGACCCCCGAGCTGCCGCGACGTGCTGTGGGCAGGGCCGCGACGGCAACGGCGGTGATGGCTGGGCGAGCGCCCGCAATGGCAGCGGGGCTGGGCTGCACAGGCGACGGCTGAGGTGCCCAGCCTTTGACCCCAGAGCTGCCCCACCCCGCCCCGCCCCGCCCCGCCCCACCCCGCCCCGCCCCGCCCCCGCCCCGCCCGCCCCGCCCGCCCCGCCCCGCCCGCCCCGCCCCACCTCGCCCCATCCATCCACCACCGCCCCAAAGCCATGGATGCCAACCAAGACCTGTGCTCGATTGTCACATCCACAGCCCGAGAGTAGCAAGCTTCAGGTACCGAAACGCAAAAGTCCCTTTCACCAACACACGGCCCGCTCGCCCAACCTATATTGATAGGTACTCACATGATGACCCCGCGAGGTCTGCGGGATCACATGTCACCGCCCTCCACCCTGCTGACCTGCTCCGTCACCGTCGCCATATCCAATGTGCAGTGCCGGCTGCACGCTGCCAGGACACATCAAACCGCCCACAGATCTGCAACGGGTGGCAAAGGCGGCAGGGTGAGGGTGAAGCGGAGGCACAGGATCCCCAGCCTGAGACTCGGCCCCAATCTCCCACACCGCCCATGCCCCCCCCGCCCCGCCCCGCCCCACCCGCCCCGCCCGCCCGCCCCACCCCGCCCCGCCCCGCCCCGCCCCCCGCCCCGCCCCACCCGCCCCGCCCCGCCCCGCCCCGCCCCGCCCACCCCGCCCCGCCCGCCCGCCCCGCTCCGCCCCGCCCATCCATCCACCACCGCCCCCGAAGCCACAGATGCCAACCAAGGCTCGTTCCTCGATATTCACATCCACAGCCCCGAGAGCGGCAAGCTTCAGGTACCCAAACCATATTGACCCTTTCACCCACAAATGGCCCGCTCGCCCAACCACTATTGAAAGGTACTGAAACAAATCGCACCTTCATTGGCAGATCCCCAGCAGATCCCCGACTTGAGCCTCAGCCCCCAACCTCCCGCGATGTGCTGTGGGCAGGGCTGGCGACCGCGACGGCGGCGACGGCTGGCGAGCACCCGCAATGGCAGCGGGTGCTGGCTGCACAGGCGCCGGCTGAGGTGCCCAGCCTTTGACCCCCAAGCTGCCGCGACGTGCTGTGGCAGGCCGGCGACGGTGACGGCGGTGATGGCTGGGCGAGCGCCCGCAATGGCAGCGGGGGCTGGGCTGCACAGCGACGGCTGAGGTGCCCAGCCTTTGACCCCGAGCTGCCGCGAAGTGCTGTGGCAGGGCCGGCGACGGCAACGGCGGTGATGGCTGGGCGAGCGCCCGCAATGGCAGCGGGGGCTGGGCTGCACAGGCGACGGCTGAGGTGCCCAGCCTTTGACCCCAGAGCTGCCCCACCCCGCCCCACCCCGCCCCGCCCCACCCGCCCGCCCCGCCCCGCCCCGCCCGCCCCGCCCCGCCCGCCCCGCCCCGCCCCGCCCCCCCCGCCCCGCCCCCCCCCGCCCCGCCCCGCCCCGCCCCGCCCCGCCCCGCCCCACCTCGCCCCATCCATCCACCACCGCCCCCAAAGCCATGGATGCCAACCAAGACTCGTTGCTCGATTGTCACATCCACAGCCCGAGAGCAGCAAGCTTCAGGTACCGAAACGCAAAAGTCCCTTTCACCAACACACGGCCCGCTCGCCCAACCTATATTGATAGGTACTCACATGATGACCCCGCGAGGTCTGCGGATCAGATGTCACCAGCCCTCCACCCTGCTGACCTGCTCTGTCACCGTCGCCATATCCAATGTGCAGTGCCGGCCGCACGCTGCCAGGGTCGCATCAAACCGCCCACAGATCTGCAACGGGCTGGGCGAGCGCCCGCAATGGCAGCGGGGGCTGGGCTGCGCAGGCGCCGGCCTGAGGTGCCAGCCTTTGACCCATAGCTCCCGCGATGTGCTGTGGCAGGGCCGGCTACGGCAACATCGGCAACGGCTGGACGAGCGCCCGCAATGGCAGCGGGGGCTGGCTGCGCAGGTGCAGGCTGAGATGCCAGCCTTTGACCCCCGAGCTGCCGCGACGATCTGTGGCAGGCCGGCGTTGCGACGGTGCGACAGGCTGGGTGAGCGCCCACAATGGCAGCGGGGGGCTGGCTGCGCAGGCACTGGCTGAGGTGCCCAGCCTTTGACCCATAGCTCCCGCGATGTGCTGTGGCAGGCTGCGACCGCGACGGCGGCGACGGGCTGGGCGAGCACCCGCAATGGCAGCGGGTGCTGGCTGCACAGGCGCCGGCTGAGGTGCCCAGCCTTTGACCCCCGAGTTGCCGCGACGTGCTGTGGGCAGGGCCGGCGACGGTGAAGGCGGTGATGGCTGGGCGAGCGCCCGCAATGGCAGCGGGGCTGGGCTGCACAGGCGACGGCTGAGGTGCCCAGCCTTTGACCCCGAGCTGCCGCGACCTGCTGTGGGCAGGGCCGGCGACGGCGATGCGGTGACGGGCTGGCGAGTGCCCGCAATGGCTGCGGGGCTGGGCTGCGCAGGCGCCGGCTGAGGTGCCCAGCCTTTGACCCCATAGCTCCCGCGACATGCTGTGGGCAGGGCTGGCGACGCAACGGCGCCGACGGCTGGCGAGCGCCCGCAATGGCAGCGGGGGCTGGCTGCACAGGCGACGGTTGAGGTGCCCAGCCTTTGACCCCCGAGCTGCCGCGACCTGCTGTGGCAGGCCGGCAATGGCAACAGCGGCGACGGGCTGGCGAGTGCCCGCAATGGCAGCGGGGGCTGGGCTGTGCAGGCGCCGGCTGAGGTGCCCAGCCTTTGACCCCATAGCTCCCGCGACATGCTGTGGCAGGGCCGGCGACAGCAACGGCGGCAACGGGCTGGCGAGCGCCCGCAATGGCAGCGGGGGCTGGCTGCGCAGGCGCCGGCCTGAGGTGCCCAGCCTTTCACCCATTAGCTCCCGCGACATGCTGTGGCAGGCCAGCGACGGCGACGGCGGTGACGGCTGGGCGAGCGCCCGCAATGGCTGCGGGGCCTGGGCTGCGCAGGCGCCGGCTGAGGTGCCCAGCCTTTGACCCCGAGCTGCCGCGACGTGCTGTGGGCAGGGCCGCGACGGCAACGGCGGTGATGGGCTGGGCGAGCGCCCGCAATGGCAGCGGGGGGCTGGGCTGCACAGGCGACGGCTGAGGTGCCCAGCCTTTGACCCCAGAGCTGCCCCACCCGCCCGCCCCGCCCCGCCCCACCCCCCCGCCCCGCCCGCCCCGCCCCGCCCCGCCCCGCCCCGCCCGCCCCGCCCCGCCCGCCGCCCCACCTCGCCCCATCCATCCACCACCGCCCCCAAAGCCATGGATGCCAACAAGACCTGTGCTCGATTGTCACATCCACAGCCCCGAGAGTAGCAAGCTTCAGGTACCGAAACGCAAAAGTCCCTTTCACCAACACACGGCCCGCTCGCCCAACCTATATTGATAGGTACTCACATGATGACCCGCGAGTCTGCGGATCACATGTCACCGCCCTCCACCCTGCTGACCTGCTCCGTCACCGTCGCCATATCCAATGGCAGTGGCGGCTGCACGCTGCCAGGACACATCAAACCGCCCACAGATCTGCAACGGGTGGCAAAGCGCAGGGTGAGGGTGAAGCGGAGCACAGGATCCCCAGCCTGAGACTCGGCCCCCAATCTCCCACACCGCCCATGCCCCGCCCGCCCGCCCGCCCACCCCGCCCCGCCCGCCCGCCCCACCCGCCCCGCCCCCCGCCCCGCCCCGCCCCCCCCGCCCACCCCGCCCCGCCCCCCCGCCCCGCCCCACCCCGCCCCCCGCCCCCGCCCGCCGCCCCCCCGCCCCCCGCCCCCATCCATCACCACCGCCCCGAAGCCACAGATGCCAACCAAGGCTCGTTCCTCGATATTCACATCCACAGCCCCGAGAGCGGCAAGCTCAGTACCCAAACCATATTGACCCTTTCACCCACAAATGGCCGCTCGCCCAACCACTATGAAAGGTACTGAAACAAATCGCACCTTCATTGGCAGGATCCCCAGCAGATCCCCGACTTGAGCCTCAGCCCCCCAACCTCCCGCGATGTGCTGTGGGCAGGCTGGCGACCGCGACGGCGCGACGGGCTGGGCGAGCACCCGCAATGGCAGCGGGTGCTGGCTGCACAGGCCCGGCTGAGTTGCCCAGCTTTGACCCCCAAGCTGCCCGCGACGTGCTGTGGGCAGGCGGCGACGGTGACGGCGGTGATGGGCTGGGCGAGCGCCGCAATGCGCAGCGGGGGCTGGGCTGCACAGGCGACGGCTGAGGTGCCCAGCCTTTGACCCCCGAGCTGCGCGACCTGCCTGTGGCAGGCCGGCGACGGCGATGGCGGTGACGCTGGGCGAGTGCCGCAATGGCTGCGGGCGGGCTGCGCAGCACCGCTGAGGTGCCAGCTTTGACCCCATAGCTCCGCGACATGCTGTGGGCAGGCTGGCGACGGCAACGGCGCCGACGGCTGCGAGCGCCTGCAATGGCAGCGGGGGGCTGGGCTGCACAGGCGACGGTTGAGGTGCCCAGCCTTTGACCCCGAGCTGCCCGCGACCTGCTGTGGGCAGGGCCGGCAATGGCAACAGCGGCGACGGGCTGGCGAGTGCCCGCAATGGCAGCAGGGGCTGGGCTGTGCAGGCGCCGGCTGAGGTGCCCAGCCTTTGACCCCATAGCTCCCGCGACATGCTGTGGGCAGGGCGCGACAGCAACGCGGCAACGGGCTGGGCGAGCGCCCGCAATGGCAGCGGGGGGGCTGGGCTGCGCAGGCGCCGGCCTGAGGTGCCCAGCCTTTCACCCATAGCTCCCGCCGACATGCTGTGGCAGGGCCGGCGACGGCGACGGCGGTGACGGGCTGGGCGAGCGCCCGCAATGGCTGCGGGGGCCTGGGCTGCGCAGGCGCCGCGCTGAGGTGCCCAGCCTTTGACCCCATAGCTCCCCCGACATGCTGTGGCAGGGCCGGTGACAGCAACGGCGGGCAACGGGCTGGGCGAGCGCCGCAATGGCAGCGGGGGCTGGGCTGCGCAGGCGCCGGCCTGAGGTGCCCAGCCTTTCACCCCATAGCTGCGGAACGGCGGCGCTCCCTGCCGCCGGCCCCACCGCCGCCGCCGCCAAAGCATGCGGCGTCGCCTCTTCCCCAAGCACCACGCCAACCTCGCCGCCGCGGGCCCCCGACATCCGCTCCGAAGCGAGCGGCCCAGGGGCTGGCAAGGTGCCGCCGCCCGGCCGCGGCCGCCGCTGCCGCCGTTCCGCAGCCTTGGAGGCTGCGGCCCTGGCGCCTATGGATGGCGGAATGGGTTGCTGGATGGCAGCGCCGACTCGCAGCCAGAGCGCGCCGCCAGTACCCTTGCCGCCACGTCCGCAGGCAGTGGCGGCGCGGCCGCGCGGCGGCACCTTGCCAGCCCCTGGGCGCTCGCTTCGAGCAGATGCCGGGGGCCGCGGCGGCGAGGATGGCATGGTGCTTGGGGGCAGAGGCGACGCCGCAGGCTTCGGCGGCCGGCGGCGGTGGGGCCGGCGGCAGGAGCACCACCGTTCCGCAGCCTTGGAGGCTGCGATCGAGGAGGTGCTCACGGTGCGGGTGCCCGGACACGCAGAAGCAGCGGACACAACACCAACGGATGCAGTGGGGGTGCGGGAGGCACAGCATCAGCGAGGCACGGCAACGGACACAACATCAGGAAAGCACTCCACTGGGAGCGGCGGCTGCACAGGCGACGGCTGCTGAGGTGCCCAGCCTTTGACCCCAGAGCTGCCCACCCCCCCGCCCCCGCCCCGCCCCGCCCCCCCCCCCCGCCCCCCCCCGCCCCGCCCCGCCCCCACCCCCCCCGCCCCGCCCCCCCCGCCCCCCCCGCCCCACCCGCCCCGCCCCGCCCGCCCCATCCATCACCACCGCCCCCGAAGCCACAGATGCCAACAAGCTCGTTCCTCGATATTCACATCCACAGCCGAGAGCGGCAAGCTTCAGGTACCCAAACCATATTGACCCTTTCACCCACAAATGGCCCGCTCGCCCAACCACTATTGAAAGGTACTGAAACAAATCGCACCTTCATTGCAGGATCCCCAGCAGGATCCCCGACTTGAGCCTCAGCCCCCAACCTCCGCGCGGCTCATGCTGCTGGGACCATGTTGAATGGGCCCACGGGTCTGCCAACATGGAAAACGTGGGGGAGCAGGGGCCGGCATACATCACCTGGATCACGCCGCGGACATGGGTGCAAGAGTGACATGAGGCACGGGGTCCACACATGCAACGCACAGTGCTGCAGGAAATGGCAGACGCTACCTCAGCCATTCATTCACGTGCATTCAGACTCTCAATAGTCACTTATTAACAGTTCCTCACGTCATACAAAGGGTGAAGCCCCTGGAGCTGCTCGCCAAGGTGTGAAATTCATAAAATCTGTCAGGGAAATGGTTGCGGAGGGTTGGGTTCGGTTTAGGGTTCGGTTTGGGTTCGGTTTGGGGTTTCAGTATGGTTTGCTTAGCGTTTGCGGTTTCGGTTCGGTTTTCGTGCCGGTTGCCCGGGGGCTTAGGTCACACCCAGCCCGAATGCCATTGACCTTCTGACAAGTTGCACGTTGCAAAGTGGCTGAACCTGGTCACATGATGGTCTTCTGGAATACTCTCTCGTTCACAAAATGTTTGTAGTTGATGCCTGCACTGCAGATGTGCTTACCATTACTTAATTTCCAGTGGAGACGATGGACCACACGTGTGCTATCCAGACAACCCCCAACACCTGCACACGGCCAGTAAAGGGAACATTTGCATCAGCATTTCATTGGCTTAGGATGCCATAGAATCAGGTCCGGAAAGAAGAACGCACTGCAACGTTGGAATGTTAGGATCTACATACCTTCTTGCTGACTGCCAAGCTGTCCAGGCCAGCTTCCATAAATGAGTTCAGGTTAACAATAAGTAAGTACTACAATACAATAGTGCTAAAGGAAAGAACGCAGCCCTAGCACTGACCAGTCTCAGTTCCGTTTACAAGAAGATTGCTTGGTATGCTAGATAAGCAAGCTTACTGTAAATGTGTGTGGAGTATTACTAAGTAGCTCACCTTCCATGTTGTAAATTTATCAGTTGAGACGTGACTGTCGTAACTTGTACAACGGAGCGATCCCTTTTCAGCGGGGGGTGGTGGGCAGGCGTCGGGTCACCATACAGCGACGCTGCCGTCCAAGGCAGGTTCGGATGGCTTGGTGCAGGGCTGCGTGCTTGTACAGCAGAGCCATACGCAGCTGCTGAGGGCCGGGCGTTGCCACACATTCGCGTCCTGCGGATCCCTTTCGGTGGGTAATGGTGGGCCGGCCCTGGGTCGCCGTACAGAGGATCGACAGACGACCACTGGTTCTGATGGCTTGGTGCAGGGTTGTGTGCTCGTGTAGCAGAGCCATACGCAGCTGGTGAGGGGCCAGGCATTAACGCACGTTCGCGTCCCGCAGATCCCTACTTGGTGAATGGAGCCAGTGTTTTCAATAAATCCACAAAGCCAATATTATTCGCGGCCGCGTACTGATTATTTTACACCCCGCAAGATGTGTTAGAGAAAACGCCGTCGGTTTGATTTGGAGGAGTTCGTTTGGGAGTCCGAGCGCATGGCACAAAAGTGGGTAGTGAGTCAACGGTTTCGCGGCTGCGCGTGCCGTCCGTCGCCACAAGGTAAGGGAGTACTCTGTGGGCTAGGCAAAAGTAGTGAAGGGATTGGGGATGGTTGGTTGCGGATCGGGTGATGACCTCCATGACTTGGGCGATGCGTTGGTGCACGTGCAGGCAGGGGTCGTGCTTGCGACATTGCAACCCTGGCCGCTATCTGATGGTTTGCAACGGTTTCGCGGGCTGCGCGTGCCGTACGTCGCCACCAGGGACGTACGGCGAGACTGTTGCTAGGCAAAGTATCGAAGGAGATTGGGATGGTTGGGTTGCGGATCGGGGGTGATGACCTCCACGACTTGGGCGATGCGTTGGTGCGCGTGCATTGCAGGGGGGCGTGCTTGCGACATGCAACCCTGTGCTATCTGATGGTTTGCAACGGTTTCGCAGCTGCGCGTGCCGTTACGTCGCCCACCAAGGGACGTACGGCGAGACTGTGACATGCGCGCATCTAGTATTTTTCTGTTGGGGATACGTCAGCATGGTGGTGTTGAGAAACAGGAGTTTGTTTGGGTGTCCGAGCGCATGGCACAAAAGTGCAGGTGTGAGTGCAAGTGCAAGTTGGTGGTGTACGGCAAACAACGTAGTATTGCCACTTGGTGAGGAGGAGAGATTGCTGTTTGTGCTTTAGTAATGCGTTTGTATCTGTGGATGATCATCGCCAGTAATCGGTTAAGAGGGCTGCGGGTAAATACAGTTGTGAGGGACCGGGTAGTCTGGCTTGCTACTCGCTCGCACCGGTGCGCCACACGCCCATTAATGTATTCATCTCACGGTGGGCAGCGACTGAATTGATCTATTTCGCAATGATTGCATAGTTTTATGTTTTTGTTGGGGAATTGCCTCCTCCTCGGTTTTGCTTTCATTTTTGCTCAGTCCGTTCTAGAGCTTCGAGCCGAAGACACTGCTCCCTGGATTCCTTTTGCTATGAAAATGAATGTCAGAGAGCTTATCCAGAAGACTGGATGGACGGGACAGTTTAACTTCATAACGGTTGGGGTAAGCGGTTGGTTTACTGTTGTACACCGTCCGTGAGGGCGAATTATTGAAGTCTCTGCCTGAGCAACAGTCAGGCTCTGTACAAATTTCCTATACATATAATTGGTGTATTTTCATTTAATAATGCTCATTGCGAAAGGCGATACTA
>BDSI01000416.1:0-27711 GCA_003117195.1 Eudorina sp. 2006-703-Eu-15
AGACAGGGTTGTCCGTGTACGACAGGGCACATGTACGCCGGCTGCATGTCTGCTTGGCGCCCTTGAACGGGGCAACACCGTGTGCTCAGCCTCTCGAACGCGGCCTGGGTTGCATGGTTGCAGGCCAGCTGGGGGGCGCCGGCAACGAGCACGGCCGGTGCCTGGTGACGGCTTGCGGGGCCGCGGGACGAGGGCTGCTTTGGGCGGGACCCGGAGTGAGTCGCTGCCCCCGGGACTCGCGCGCCTTTGCTTATCGTGCATGTGCGTAGCCTGAAGCAGGCGCACACTGGCTGCATGTCTGCTTGGCGCCCTTAAACACGGTCTGCTTAGCCCACGGATCCCCATGCGGCAAGGACTATCAGGACCTAGAATTTGCTTGTGGTTCTGCCGTACCCAGACAGGGTAGTCCGTGTACAACAGGGCACATGTACGCCGGCTGCATGTCTGCTTGGCGCCCTTGAACGGGGCAACACCGTGTGCTCAGCCTCTCGAACGCGGCCTGGGTTGCATGGTTGCAGGCCAGCTGGGGGGCGCCGGCAACGAGCACGGCCGGGTGCCTGGTGACGGCTTGCGGGGCCGCGGGACGAGGGCTGCTTTGGGCGGGACCCGGAGGTGAGTCGCTGCCCACCCCGCCGCGTGCCGCCCCACCCCGCCCGTCCAGCCTCGTTTTGACCCGCCCCGCTCCGCTGCGCCCGCCCCCTACCCCGCCGTCCCGCCTCGCCCTGCCCCTCCGCGCCCCGCCCCGTCCAGCCCCGCCCCATCAAGCCCCGCCCCGTCCAGCCCCGTCCCGTCCAGCCCCACCCCGCCCGACCCGACAGGTCCCGCCCCGCCCGTCCCGCCCCGTCCAGCCCCGTCCAGCCCTGTCCAGACGGGTTGCGGGTGGTGGGATGCCGGCTTCACTGGGCTTGACCTAGGCAGACCCATTGTGATTGTTGATTTGGTACACTGTCAACTGGAAGGCGCCAGAAGATTTGCACCGTAAGCTGGCCAGCCTTTGGGTTGCTTGGAAAGACTATGAATACTGTGACACTGGGGCCCGCAGCAACATGATAGCTAGCCCCTTGGAGCAGGTGAAGGTTGGAAGAGCTTGTTACTAGGGCCGTATTCCTCCGTTGCTAGTTTGGGTGAGTAGGTTCAGGAGAGGTGGAGAGCGTGACAGATGTGGATGGGTCGCCGGGGGAGTTGGGTGCTTGGGCTGCACGGGTGGATTTGGTCTCTCTTGGCCGGGCCGGGCCGGGCCGGGCCGGGAGTCTTCGAGTGTCTGGAGTGGTTTGGTAGGCCGCACCAGTGGGTTTTGAAGGATACTGCCATGCTGGCCTTAGCTGGGTGTTTAGTCACCCTCAGGCGAACGGACGACTGCCATCCTATGTCAGGCCCCAGAAGGGAATTTCGCGTGGTGCACACTAGCTTCGCCAGCTATGTGAAGAGATGGTTTGGGCCGTGTCCCCAGATTTACCCCGTACTTTAGCCTTTCCGCGCTCGCAATTTGGCTGGCGTAAGTACATACTTAAACCGCTTCCGTTTTGGTAGGGTTTGTAACGTTTGACCAACCACTCTGCATGACAATTTGATAGCAAAGCACAGCTGTTATGTAACGTTTTCATATCAGTAACTATAACATCACCTATAAGATCACATATTGGATATCAGGTACTGATAGTTAACCTTAAATTGTATGATTGTTGTTTGCTTAGACATCTACCCATTCCAATGTTGCATGGCACCTTGCACACCTTCTTACGCTCGGGCGCAACAGTTGACCCTGCCGCAGTGGAGATGGTGGCCTGGCCTGCTGGAGCAGCTTTGTTAGCCGGCGCCGCTGGTGCACTGCCTGGCTGCTCATCCTTCTGAGCTCTGTTGGGCCCTTGCCCGCGGTCCACCCAGCCTTCTCCACAGCGGCCGCCTTGGGGCCTTTAAGCGATTCAGCATAATGCACCACAAGCAGCAATTACTAGATGTTAGTATTAGGAAACACAGACTATGCAAGACTAGATTACGAAGAACAGGCACAACCTTGCTAAACAGTTGTGATTGTAACTATTGTGGTCTGCCTTGCATCAGTGGCTCTATATGCATATCGTTCACAGCCGTTTGTGCCGTACATTTGTAAAGTTTGACCAACCACTATGTGATAGCAAAGCACGGCTGTTCTGTAACATTGTAACATTATTTATTAGATCACCAATAAGTTCAGATATTAGATATCAGGTACTGATAGTTAACCTTACAGTTGCATTACTGCTGTTTGTTTCGACATCTACCCTATCAGTTATTCGAATGTTGCATGGCACCTTGCACACCTTCTGAAGCTTGGGCCCAACTGTTGACCCTGCCACAGCGGAGATGGTGGCCTGGCTTGTAGGAGCAGCAGTGTTAGCAGGCGCCGCTGGCGCACTGCCTGGCTGCTCACCCTTCTGAGCTCCGCTGGGCCCCTCGCCCGCAATCCACCCAGCCTTCTCCACCTCGGCCACCTTGGGCGCCTTGGGGTAAAGAAAGCAAAATGAACCACCAGGCAGTATCAGAACATGTAATGGTTTGTAACATTGTGAGGCTGCTGTGTTTACTGTGATGTTCCATATTCTCACAAATGGAATGGAAAGGTTGCACCTACGAGGCTAGAAATCCAGGACTATAACAACCAAACCAATGATGCACCTACGAGCTATTTGGGCCCATTGAACACCTGGGATACAGGTCCACCTTGTAACGGTTGCATTAAAACCAAAACCTATTGAGGAACACATTATTGCACAATGATGTTACCTTCTGATCCCATGGGAGCGGTATCCCGAATTCCATGAATAGCTCATCCTCCCAAACGGCACCAGATTTGAGCTTGGATGCGTATGTTGCCAGGGGGCCACCCGGCAGTTGCTGCATGGTTGCTGCAGATGAAAACGGTGATGGTGATGTGGACATGCTTCCGGTTGACACTGCAGACTCCGCCTGGTTGAAGGAAGCGATGGAAGCGGAGAAGCCACCTGTCGAGGGCTCCTCCAGGGGCGGAGCCGCCGGCGGTGCATCCCCTGCAGCCCCCATCTGTACGCAGCATTATAAACCATACTGTGTTGTATTCATCCGTACAGATATGTAAGTTATCAGCATAAGAGAAGGCCAGAACACCATTCACCCAGGCCTTCACTAATTCCTTTCTTACTTACCTCCCATTCGACCTTGATGTAGCCATCATGCAGCTCCTTGATGAAGTCCACCCCTGATGAATGCATGCAAAACAATGACATACAGTTACACATGCAACAAATAGGATTCACTCCTCTTTGCAAAAGGGGTTTCATGCACAGGACCCAAAAGTACTTTTGGGTTCCGTGCGGCATGGGACCCAACAGCCCATCCACCCACCCAGCAGTGCATAACCCACCAACCCGCCCACCCTCCCCGTGATGTATGATAACTCGCCTGCCTGTCGACCCTCTCTAACCGCGGTGCATGACAACCCACCCGACCGCCCACCCTGCCCACAACACAAGACAACCCGCCTGCCCACCCTCCCTCCCCGTGGCTCAAGACAACCCAGCCAGCCGTTCTCTAGACATTCTTTGCAGTCTGTGCCCACATTTCATTTCTAAAACCATAAAACATGCCTTACCAAGCTGCTTGCGTGCCATAGCTGCACGGCTCATCACCATCACGGCGGTGACTGGGCAGAACTCCAGGGTCTCAAGAGACCTCAGGACACTCATGTTGGATGTAAAGCCCGCCACAATGCGCTGGAAATGGCCACCAACCTCATCTTTAGCCGATTTGTGTGAAGGCTGGTACAGGATTGGAACCACATACTTGTACCCTAAAGGTGCAAACACCTTGTACACGTCAACATACGTGCTGCCTGGCTTGTCAAGGTACATGACAATGGCCGTGTCCAGAATGTGGGACAATGCTGTGAATTCGGGATCGGTATAATCAATAATCTTCTCCTGGATATCCTGGAAGGTCTTCGCGTACTGATCTGGCGAGCGCATCTTCTGAAAGTCCCTAGGGTGTGAGAACTGGAGTTTAGGCAGCAGGACTTCGCGATATATTGTGTCCTCTCCGATCATCGAGGCAGTTGCCTGCCTGAGTGGCTGCACCTGCTCATGTTTGATGTATTTAGACACACTGAAAAGTGCACAATTGCCACCACCAATGTTGTCCCGCAGCTGCAGATTTGCCCTGTAAATCCGCAAGTTCCTGTTGGCGTACATTGTTGTAGAGCGCTCCTGCCTGCAGGGATCAGTAGTAGTGGAGCACACACAATCAGTGGCACACTGGCTCAATAAAAGTAACCAGCCCCCAGAGGAGGCTTGAGCTTCTTCTCTAACAGCACCTTCTGTACCACTATGGCATGCTTACTGGAAAACTCAAGAGTGCCACGGGGGCTCCAGTGTGCATTAGAAAGCCCGGAACGTGTGTGAAAGCACTGTGGACCGGGGAGGCATGTCTGCTGCTAGGAGTTGCTAGAGTTGCCGAGCCAGGCCAAACCGATACACAACACAAGAGTGAGCTACAGTCGTCCCCATTCACATGAATTTCATTCATGTCCTGAGAGTTGGATTCAACCAAATTGATAATGAGAATGAGGTACTCCGTCATAGAGAGGCAAACTCGCCATCACAGGTGAAAGTGTGACATTGGAAACTGCCTCCTTAATGCCAAGCCATGTTGAAAATACCAAGACGAACACAAACATTTGCACATAACAATCACACTGTGGTTATACTGACGCCTAGCAAAAGCCGGCCAACATCGGTATGGGTTGTTTGTCGAAAACCTTTCTAAAGATTTATACCATACCTTAGGCAAACGCAATGCTCTCCAGCAAATGTAGTTTAGCAGGGTTGCGCAACGGAGGCTCCACAGCAGGAAGTAGGAAGATAAAAAGCTCCTACCACAGCAACCAATTAGCAAGTTGGATATCAGGAAAGATATAACACTGTAGTTGTATCTTGTATAACCAAGATGTGGAACGAAATGTATGGATGGGCTTTTGTTATGTTCCTTCTGTACTGTGTACGGGTTGGAATGACTGTGTATGGGGGAACCAAAATGAAACACCAGAGTCAATCTGGCGGCACTTCAATCTGGCGGCACTTCAATCTGGCGGCATCTCAAATGACAGTCGTGGTACCCGGGTGACGATCGTCAGTTCATAGGTGACGATCGTCAGGTCATGGGTGACGACCGTCAGGTCCGGGGTGACGATCGTCAGGTCAGAGGTGACGATCGTCAGGTCATGGGTGACGACCGTCAGGTCAGGGGTGACAATCGTCATTACACAATGTTCCTGCCATAAAGCATAAAACTATCCTGCATGACTGACACCAACTTCCTGCAGGCGATGGCAGCTCATGCAGGGTGCACCGGCAGTCCTGCAGGGAAGCTAACAACTTCATGCAAGGATGTGAAAGGTCATACAGGAACATTCCTTCATCCTGCAAATGGATGGACAGCATTCCTGGCAGCCAGAATCAGACCTGACGGTCGTCACCTCTGACCTGACGGTCGTCACCTCTGACCTGACGATCGTCACCCCGGACCTGACGGTCGTCACCCATGACCTGACGATCGTCACCTATGAACTGACGATCGTCACCTTAGGCCTGACGGTCGTCACCCAGGCATGACGACCGTCAGAACGACTTTAGCGGTAGTTTATTAGGTAATGAATGTTCCTTTTGGCGCCCAATAGGTAGTCTTTCCTTGGGCAAGAAGCCGTACACAGTACAGAAAGAACAAAAACATCCTCAATGGTACAAGACCAAAGCCTTGATCCTTGTCTTGGTCATATCAGATAGAAAGTGTCAAAATCATTAACTCTATCCATCCATGTTTATTAGGTGCTTTTTTGCTTAAAGCTGTGGAGCCCCGAGGGGTCGCCATAGCTCACCAGTGTTAGACCACATTTGCTCGAAAGAATTGTAATTAGGAAAGGTATGTAACAAGTTTATTGTTATGGTTGCCAACATTCAAACCTTAGGATATGAACATGCTGGGCGGATGCGCACACATGGTGATAGTAGTAAACCCTTCTGCGCTTAATATGTATGCATCTATGCAGGAGTGGATATGGATTTCTCAAAGATCCCATCGACATGGAATGAGCTGGTCGACGATAAAATCAAGTTGGCGTTCGATGATGATATTGAGGAGCTGGTTGACACCATCACCTCTATCTACAGCAATCCACGGAAGGCTGTCATTATCTTCGAGTGGGATGGCAACAGTATCAGTTCTGGAACTGCATCCAGGGAGCAGATTGTGCAGGCAGCCCTTGACATGCATGTGTACGCAAAACTGAAGATTGCTGATACCATTGACTACAAGCTTGCCAGCCCACTTGAGGTCTTGTTAAAGAGGCTTCTCGATGTTGTCTACAGCCTTCAGACGGATAGTGAGAACAAGAAGGGTGCTACCGGGACTGCCGGGACTTCGTCTGGGACAACTGAGCGCAAGCGTAAGATGGTAAGTTGCTGGGCAGTGTGTTGCTGCTGGTCACCCACACATACATTGCTACTGCTTTGTTCTGCCATTCTATCTAATAGCCAACCAAAGTTGCAAATATTGCAAACAGAGTGAAGCTACAATCAGATGGCCCTGCATGATTTTACAAGTAGGTATGATATCATACAAGTAGCTACATCCATTATTTCTATGTTCACAAGGGACAATCAGCACACGGCAACCTCTGGCACAGCTGGCAATGTGAGGGGCCACGTCCCCACTTGCTCGACATTGAACACTAGCATGTTTTGAAGGTACAGCAGAGGCAAGACGGAAAACGGCCTCAGCTACTACAGCTTCACACCACTCCATGGCCATTAGTTCCGCCAGGGCAACGGCGTCCCAAGCGTCTTGATGTAACCCATGAGGGGCCAGAAACTCTGATACCCCGAGGCTATCTGAAACCCGCCTGAGTTGCAATAAACTTTGATGGAAGTGACCAGTTATGCGGTTAGTAGGCAATGTATGCATGGACTGAACCAACGGATATGGTGGTTCAGTCCATCCGGGGCCGTATAACCCGCCCCATACGGGAGGCCGCCGGAGCACTCTCCCCCGGATAAGCGGGACGACAGGATGGGTGACAGCTGTGCCCCCTCAAGGGATTGGGTGGAAGCCCATCCTGGGCGATCTGCGCCTCACAGTCTGCTGTTCAACCTCCTTGAGTCATTAAAGCACCCAGGGTGCATTATCAATCAGCAATTTGGAGGCGCGCCCCTGCCTGGTGCACTAAAACTAGCATGGTCTCGCGTCCCAACCTAATTGTACTAGCTAGGGTTGCACCTTCTGGCAGGCCTGCCCGCCCAGCTGAGGCAGAGCAAAGTATCTTACACGCGTTAGGCCTTGCTGGGTCCGGGTATGCGGTCGGGCGCTCCATTATGGGGCTATGGTTTGCACAAGGCAGCACATCACCACGCAAGCTTCCCTGTAGTACACCCCTTCCCGTCGCAAGCGGCCCTCGCCTACATGTCCCCCTCACTGCCAACTCCCACTGGTCTGGCTCGACCCTCCTCAGTCACCCACGGATCCCCATCGTGCCCAGAAGTGGGCTTCCCTAGTCCCAATCCCTACACCCTAGCGTCTTGCGCTGCTATCTATCTATCACAAGTCTACGTCTACTGGCTGCACGCATCGGATCCGGTATTCCACCACCGATAGGATTGGGTGGTCCAGTCCCACCCCCTCCCATCTTCGTCGCGGTCGGTGCAGTTCTGCAAAACTGGCCACCCACTGCCATAACTCCATGACTGTGCGCGCCTTAGCTACATCTACCGGTGACGGGGCAGCTGTGCGCCGCCGTGGAGGGTCGCTGCACATAACCCCACCCTCGCCTGCTCCATGGCCGTCAGCGCCGCCAGGGCAACGATGTCCCAAACCCCTTGCTGTACCCCCTGTGGCGGCTCTGCCAGCCACACGTTGGCTCGGGTGATGGGGCGGTCCATCCATGTTCGTTTCATTCCGTGGCTCGGTCGGATGGTGTGATAAAGCGCATTCCGCGTCGCGCCTGTGGTCGGCTTGCCCATCAGGTGGTTGGTAAACGTTCACAGACACTCGACGCCTCGGCGCGCCTTTGGGGATGCTTTATCTCGCGCCAAGAAACACCAAAGGCATCCCCGTAACCGTCAGCTCACGGGGCATCTATCCATGTTCGTTTCATCCCGTGGCTCAGTCGGATGGTGTGGTAAAGCGCGTTCCGCGTCGCGCCTGCGGTCTGCTTGCCCATCAGGTGGTTGGAACATGTACCCCGATCTGCTGTATCACTGCCTGAGCGACCTGGCATGCCCAAAAGTGTTGTGCCCGTGGTGAACACGGGTGGGGCCCTGCACCGCCATACTTGCATGCCTTGGGTTGGGTGTTGTGGAGGTGGCTGTTGCCAGGCAGCGGGACCCCGTCAACCGCCAGGCGCCACAGTGTTTCTTTGTGCTCTCGTTCCCGTATGATGGCTCAAAGCCGCTGTGTGTGTGTGTGTGTGTGTGTGTGTGTGTGTGTGTGTGTGTGTATGTGTGTGTGTGTTATGTGTGTCATGTAAATATGCAATGCAACATTCCCAGAAATGTTCATGAATGATGCTAATGTAGCTAATGGTACACGATAAAACCCTTACATGACCTCCTGTTGCTCCTAAAATATCAAATATGCATGTCAACAATGAATCTATTATTCTATGCAGGAGGATGCCCTTGCAGTGCTCCAACAAATGGCTTTGGACGACAAGGGAGGCAGAGTGCGTGGTGGACCAGGAACCCCACAACCTTGTTTCTGGTTGAACCGTGATCGGCCTTTGGGGAGCCAAATGACACTGCCCGCACCGGATGGTGTCCGCATCATCAAGTATTTGGAGATACACTTGGGACCACCTCCTGTCCGTCAAGAGGGCAAAAGAGAACAATCCAGTGGGACAAGACGTGACAAGCGAGCAAAGCTGGCAGACCAGCAGCACGATACAGCATGTGCTGATCATAAGGAAGATGACAGTGTTATGCACTTCAAGTGCCTTCTCTGCAATAGTGTGAACAGAGTCAGCAAGGACAACATTACTAATGTGTCTGAGATTCGTAGTCACTGTCAATCGGCAAGTCATCAACGAGGAATGCAGGTATGCAGCGATTGAGGGGAGTGTATCAATGGTAACATTACTGCACAATGTCTACACGCAGGGACCATATTTTGATCCTACTTGATGCCCTCTCCCTCAAATTCACCCTCAGTCTGCAAGGCTTGGATTCATGACAGCTGTGCGCTATGTCCTATCGGCAGTGGAGAATGTCCTGAAAGATACTCAGGCAATATCTAACGAGGTGAGGGTTCTGTCATGTGATATGTTCTAAATCATGTTCTAAATCTATATCATCCTGTTTAGGTATAGGTTATGGGTTAAGGACTGCAGGTATATTAGCCAAGCACATTACCCGGGCAATTTTGATAGTAATATTTGAGATATGGTCCAGGCCAATCACAGTGGACATCTCTCTCTCTATGGGTTATAGGTTGGGGTTAATAGGTTTCATGAGATTGAGGGTATATGTTTTAGCTATACCATACAAAACTTTTAACATACCAAGCAGAAGTTCTGAGTATATGTTCAACTGTCCCAACTGTGGTGTACCAGGATGTCATTCATCTCACCTCAGAGCAGGTGGACCAGCTTACACCTCTTGGCCAGCAGCTGTACAAGTCATTCAAGGCAGTCTATGATGATTATCATGATGCGGCTGAGTATTTAAAAGCCCCCAACGTTTACAATCAGCCTGCTGAGTCAATGAAAGCTCCTTTCACTGACACACCTACCCAATTTAAATTTTTAGATCCATCTAGAATTTCCTCTGGCGAGCCAAAAAGCCCAGGGCAGGAGATTTCATTTGTTCCAGAAAGTCAATTGCAGGAAATTGAGAATCGTCCTAGGCAGCCCTTGTTTAATGTATGCACAGATAGTGCTTAATAGGCTATTTGTAGGCTGTGGTTCATGTCGTTGTTTTCCAGTTAGCTGTGCTGAAGTTGTGTTGAGGCAATTCTGTAAGCGGCTTGTGACGATCTGGCCATATTGTCCCCAATATTTCCTACAGTGTCAACACTACCAACAGCTCCCTAGATGCCCTTGTTGTGAGGAGCCTCTTCACTGGGAACAGTGTTGCTGTGGTAACACACCTGACCAAGGCGCACTGTTGATATCTGGCCTCAAAACAAGCCATGCTTCATGCCTACTACTGCCCTCAACATGGACGACCGGGAGACTGCTTTTGTTATGTACCTCTTGCAATTGTTGCCTATCACGAGACGCTCAGGAACAGACAGACCCAATTTACAGCTTTGAGTCAGAAACCCTGTTATCAGCCTTACATAACCGTCGGCCTATTTTGGAATGTCCTGGTGTCTTCAATGCTGCCTTATCCACATCTTTACCATCGGGCATTGTGCCTAAGGATTGTCTTCTATCATATACACACTTGACTGACATTGGCTATCCTGTACTTCAGCGTTTGATCAAGAACATGACCAACCAAGAGCTTCCGATTTTTTTACAGGACAGCAGTGTCAGTTGGTACTGTGGGCAGTATAATGGGTAAGCAATTGTTGTTACTGTTGGCATGTGTGTTGGTAAAACCCATAATGCAAGTTACCTTGTAACCATACCTTTTCATTTGTCGAACAGGAGGATTCGGTCTATGTTTTGTAGTGGTGTAATGGGTTGTGGAGCTTGTGAAGATCTGCAGACTAAGACAATATCTCGCCGTTCAGAGAGGAAGGCTTTACGGCTTTGGGATTTGGCGACATCATATGCCACAGCAGACCATGCAAGCATTCTGGAGAATAGGCAACGCATTGATTATATGACTGCCACAGAGTTGTTGTATCGGTCCAAAGATACAACTGTAGAGAAACAGATATTGAATAATGTACAAACCAAGCTTAAGCAAACACAGCAAGCCATTAAAAATCTCAAGGTGGAGTTAAAATCATTGAAAGACAGAAAACCAGATTTACCACGTGTTGCCCAACTATTCCAGATGGCTTACACAGAAGGTGAGTGTTTTTACTATCATATTGTTATTGTTTTATATTTACCTGCCAATAAACATGTATATTATTAGTATCTGCCAATGAACATCTTTATTTTTTTCAGGATCATTGGATGACAAGGGCCTTGGTGCTATACTAGAGGACATTGGTGAAGCTCTTGTTCATGGACGAAAGGCCAGGAGGTTGAGCCAGGAGACGAAGCTGCTCTACATGACACTCTTGCAATATGGTGGACCAAAAGTGCATAACTATGTGTCTGAACTACTTTTGGGCCCCTCCCTAAGCTGGACTAGGCGAATCCGTGCAAAGTTTGATTACCCCTTGGCAATGGGCTATGCAAATGGTTTTCTCACTATTGTCTTGGACATCCTGGCAAAGAATGGTCTGGCTGATGCTCCGTTCATAATTGCAGAAGATGGTACTGCTTTGCAAATGCGCATTGACCTCAATTATGATGTCTCCCTGCAACAAGTCTACATATTTGGATTGTGTGGTGGCAGCTACATAGTGAAGAATAGTAAGGAAGTCCTTGAGTTATTAAGATGTGTGGGCCTTGCAACAACTCTCTATGTGTATACAGTGGTACCAATTGTCCGTGGTGCACCTCACTTGCCTCTTTTTGCGTTTTGTCATGACAGCTCAGCCAACACTTTCACCAGCACAACAGTTTCAAGGATCTGGACTTTCATCTGGCAGGTATGAAAATGTATTTAAATTTATCATCGTGCTATATCATTTTACCTTGTAAGTGTCAGCCGTCCTGCAGGAATGTGGAAAACGAAATCTTAATATGGTAGGCCATGCACATGATGGTGATGGTCGATTGAGGAAAGTATGGAGGCGTTTGGTTCTACATGGTTCGCTGCCAGATTCAAGAAGTAAGATTAACATTCAAAGTCCGGTTGTTCAAGCAATAGCTCCAGAGGTAGGCACAGAGTAATCATTATGTACCTGCCATAACAGGGAGCGCTTGTATTCAAAGAATGCATAACATGTGATATATGGGTATACTGTATACATGCTTACTGGTTTTACATATTTTTCAGGTGTATCAAGGATTACATGTGGTGGTTGTGCTCGACCCCTTGCATATTGCTTGGCGTATAAGACGGATGTACTTGGATCCACGGCGAAATCTTTGCTTTGGGGGCCTTCTTATATCCCACAACAAGCTAATGGCAATTCAGAAGCATCTTGGATTAAATGCAGCTGACCTGGATCCCAGCAACAAACAATCATGGGAAGGCAAGTATGTTTTTTGATACCATGCCTGAGCCTTTCTGTTATGGCATCTTTGTTAAATGGATGTGAAAATACTTTAATATGCCAGGTACATTAAAAATATTTGATATGAAGTTCGTCAGGAGGAACGACGGCGGTATGACCGCAGTGCCTGTCAATGAAGGTATTCGGCAAAAAGTCCAGGCCCTGGGTAAGTGCAATCAAACTGATTGAAGTGTTTCAGAAATATAGTTTTAATTTTTTTTGTTGGGGTGGATTTTCCTTATTTGCAGGTCCTGATTTCTACGCAAATTATTTGTACCTGGAATTTGGTCACCGATATCTACGGATGTTCCTGTGTGATGTTGATGGCAGAGAACGTAAGCCTTCAGATGTGATTGCTGATGCAACATACTGTGTGCTATTCCTTGCTTTTTGGCAGCGGGACATATTGCAACGAAAAAAGAATGGTGAGGGTGTATCAAAGGGTCAAAATTTCATATCTGATGAGACGTATCACGACGTCCTGGCGTCATGTATGGCCCTCATCTTGGCTATCAAGCTATTTAGGGATAAGCATTCGCAATTGTATTTTGATCCATCTCGTTTTTCCAGCCGCTTTTCGGAGTATGTTTTCCAGGCCCTGCGATCAGCAACTGATACAGGCAACAAGGTCAATGCATTCCAAAGCGTATATATTTTCCGAGGAATCCTGCAGCTCATGGCAAACACCGATGTCAATTGTGCATGCGATCAACAACCTCCTGAAAAACGTGGGATGCAGCAGAGACAAGGACCGTTAAAGCCAAACTGGAATAGGGCCCCAGCTGATTACTACCCATCTGATGCTCAAATTATGTCTGCAATACGGATGGGCTATAATGACCTGAAAGGGAAAATTGATAAACAGCTGACCCAGATGGGCACTCAGCATCACAACCTCTGGCCAAGTATTGCGTTGGATTTTGATGAATTGAGCAAGCTGGACCTTTTACCCAAGCCTACAGCACAAGAGGTAAGTGAACACACCGGGGAAGATTGTGGGGTATTTTTGTAAGCTGGTTGTCAATGGGAGTTGAATTTGTAATGATAAATTAGATAAATATTGTTCCTATATGCTATCTGGAGGTCTGCACCAGTAATTTACCCATGATATCATAGGCCTCATTTTGTTATGTTTGTCATGTATATTATTTTGTTCCCATTGCAGAAAGCAGAGGCGCTTATTATGTTCCCGGGAATGGCTACAGACCATGTCCAGAACCCTATTCCTTGTCACATGCCTGCTGAGAAAAGGATTGCTGATGGCCCTATGGAGAAGGCTCCGGACAGTGATGAAGAATCTAATATTCATAAGGATATTGAGGAAGCTGAATCTGGTAAGACTTTGGGTTGGAGTATTAGCATTTGGGCTTTATCCAGTCTGGGGATCCTGCCCTCTGATGTGCCCATAAAAACCTAAATCCTATCAAACCTGTAATCATAATCATAATCATAATCATAATCATAATCATAATCATAATCATAATCATAATCATAATCATAATCATAATCATAATCATAATCATAATCATAATCATAAATCATAATCATAATCATAATCATAATCATAATCATAATCATAATCATAATCATAATCATAATCATAATCATAATCATAATCAATAAATCATAATCATAATCATAATCATAATCATAATCATAATCATAATCATAATCATAATCATAATCATAATCATAATCATAATCATAATCATAATCATAATCATAATCATAATCATAATCATAATCATAATCATAATCATAATCATAATCATAATCATAATCATAATCATAATCATAATCATAATCATAATCATAATCATAATCATAATCATAATCATAATCATAATCATAATCATAATCATAATCATAATCATAATCATAATCATAATCATAATCATAATCATAATCATAATCATAATCATAATCATAATCATAATCATAATCATAATCATAATCATAATCATAATCATAATCATAATCATAATCATAATCATAATCATAATCATAATCATAATCATAATCATAATCATAATCATAATCATAATCATAATCATAATCATAATCATAATCATAATCATAATCATAATCATAATCATAATCATAATCATAATCATAATCATAATCATAATCATAATCATAATCATAATCATAATCATAATCATAATCATAATCATAATCATAATCATAATCATAATCATAATCATAATCATAATCATAATCATAATCATAATCATAATCATAATCATAATCATAATCATAATCATAATCATAATCATAATCATAATCATAATCATAATAATCATAATCATAATCATAATCATAATCATAATCATAATCATAATCATAAATCATAATCATAATCATAATCATAATCATAATCATAATCATAATCATAATCATAATCATAATCATAATCATAATCATAATCATAATCATAAAAATCATAATCATAATCATAATCATAATCATAATCATAATCATAATCATAATCATAATCATAATCATAATCATAATCATAATCATAATCATAATCATAAATCATAATCATAATCATAATCATAATCATAATCATAATCATAATCATAATCATAATCATAATCAATAATCATAATCATAATCATAATCATAATCATAATCATAATCATAATCATAATCATAATCATAATCATAATCATAATCATTCTGAAGAGGCCTGTTAGTGGGCCTGCCATGCACTTAACCTGCCATGTATGTGCTGCATTCCAAAATGTAGATGATGATGACCCTGTCAACCTGACATCTGAGGCAAACTTATCGAGGGCCATTGGTGTCAAGGATATTGGTGGACTTACAATGAATGCTGATCAGGATGCTGGAAGCCCTAACAACCAATCCAGCAGAGACACACATCTTGATGTTACAAACAGGGGAGCTTGTCAAGCATTGGAAAACACATTGGATATGGTTACCATCCCGGACGAGTCCCATGAGGGGGAAGGCAGGGCATCTTTGTGCCAAGCCTTCAAGGAGAGGGTTCGTGCAATACGGGACAGCATCAGTGTGATGAATGGTACAATGCTGTCTCAGGTAAGTGTGTAGGGTGTTGCATGTTTATACCCTATCTGTGTGTGGTTGTAATTGAACTTACACACATCACTTTTGGATTTGCAGAAACTCAGCCGTGATGACAGATTCCATGTGCTTGGGCTCCGTTTCAAGGATGATGTCATCAAAGACAGTAATGATGCACTAGTTGAGCTGGATGACAATGTTGCAGTGTTGTGCTTGGAGGAGGGTAAGTATGTTGCTTATTATGGTGTTGTTGTGAAAATGAGGGTCCTGAAGGAATCTCGTAAAGTGAAAAATTCCTTTGGATGGGCAACAAAGCTTTCAATGCTAAACCCACATGGCCAAATATTTTTGCACTGGTATGAATCATCTGTTGCTATGCAGGGTGCTGACAATGTCAGCCATGATGGTGTGAAGGGGAAGAAGGTCAATGCAAGAAATCTGCCAAAACGTGTATCTGGCCGTCTTGCACTTGACAGGCCAATAGAGTCATCAGTTGGCTATAATTTTATTGTTGAAATGGCCCATCTTATTTCACCAGTTACCATCAGGTGGAATTCGAAGCATAAGTGCTACTTACTTGATATGGAGGATGAAGTGTACGTTGAGCAGCATATAAAGAAGTGGGTCACATCAAGTGGTGAAGAAGAGATTAAACGAGTCCCCAGGGACTTCAATGCGCGAAGGTCGAAGGGAGTTGGAGATGTCTTGAATGATGTATGTGTTGGTCCTGTATCCGGACCGGCTAAGCCCAGCAATCCCAACACCTTATTACAAGTGACAGATATTACTGGTGCTGCAAAAGCTGTCTTACAAGGTGCTGATGCTGTGAATGGTGTTTTATCAGTACCAAATCAGAGAGTGAATATTGATTGTTTGCCAAAATTGAAGGATGTGGCTGTGGATCCTGAAAGGTTGGTGAAAAAAAATATCTGGGCTCACAAGTCTTTATGGAATGATGAACTGCAAGAGGAGTGGTATTATGGATCGATCCTGAAGGTGTGGAAAGAGAGAAAAAGGGCCAAAGGTTTTTGGCTCTTCTTTGGTGAGAAGGAGAAATATGCATTCCCATTTGAGATGATAACTCAGTGGTGTCGTTTGGAAGAGTAATGATGGTGTCATGTCACTATGTCAATGTTATCAGTTTGGGCGGGGTTCGGTTATCCTTTGTTTCCTTCATTAGCATCAACTATTATGCTCACTGGTCTATAATTCCTGCGGCCATGTTATAGTTGGCTGTACTGTCATACACTGTTGATGCCATGGCAATTTGGAAGAAACAGTTGCTGAGCGGTTGGTTTTGCAGTGATCATGCACTGAGTGCTGATTGACAGGTGTTGCTTCCATCCATTTGCCGTGTATAGTATCTGGAATGCAGTATCACATTAGGCACGTGCTTGCCTGCTGAGAGCACTTCACCCGTTAGATCCAATACGATACACGATACTTACACATATTTGGATTCATGTGGAAAAAATAATTGTAACAGACATCGACATTACACAGTGTCATGCTGTGCCGATGCCCAGGCAGCCAACAGTAACAGCTATTATGAACGTACTGCCAGGCTGGATCACCCTGGTCAACCTGTTCAGTAGCATTCCATAAAAGTAGCAGGTGCATCCTGGATCACTGGGGGAAAGCCCCAGTCATGAACCCGTTCATGGGGGGGGTCCGCCGGTCATGAACCCGTTCATGGATCCATCCAGTCATGAACCGCAGTCATGGAGCCAGTCATGCCAGCATGCCCAGTCATGAGTAGCAGCCCTCCAGTCATGCATGTTGTCTGCCAGTCATGAACGGCAGTCATGGAACCGAGGTGATGAATGCGTCGGTACTGATACATTTGCGCTGTAACATGGCCTTCTTTGGTACGCAGTCGAGGTGTGAAAGGCCGCTCTGATCTTCTTCGGCTGCGACATCAAGGCCCTGCAGCGCAAAAAGGAGGCGGTCCAGAAGTCAACAATTCCGCACGCTTTTGCGCGTGCACACCAGGTGGGGACCATGTGTCGCCTATGCCAAGCAAAAGACGAGGGGCAGGATTGACATGTGTGCAATGTGACAGGGCACTTGCGGCGATGCTCAAGAGGCGCCACAGCAGCTGAACCGGCGGCTGTCGGCGGGGGCGCAGGGCCTTCCTACGTGGGGCCAGCGGTAAGTCACAAACAGTTTTTGTGCTGCTGGTTCTAGGATATTCACAACTGATCAATACAATTTGTCGTGCAACATGTAGGGCAACCCACGGGAGGCACCCACTAAGCTGTCTTCGGTTCCGGCTTCGGAGATGGACGACCAGGATGAGGACGAGTTGAACTAGTACGCTAGGCAGCGGCGGCGGGGCGCGAGGTGGCGGCGGCGGGGCGCGAGGTGGCGGCGGCGGGGCGCGAGGTGGCGGCGGCAGGGCACGCGGTGGCGGCGGCGGGGCACACGGTGGCGGCGGCGGAGCCAGCGATGGCGGCGGCGGGGCAAGCGGTGGCCGCGGCGGGGCAAGCGATGGCGGTGGCGAGACACGCGGTGGCCGCGGCGGTGCGCGCATTGGCGGCGGCGGGGCAGGAGTGGGGAGGGCGGCCGTTATGGGGGAGGGGTGTACGGTAGCGCTGACGGGGAACCCTCCGGTGAGAAGCGGGAGACCATAGAAGAGATGCGGGCTGAGATACAGGCCGTGGCAAAGGCCGGCGGGGGCACAGGGGAAAACGTCAGGTTCACCCACAAGCGGTTCAGAACGGGAAAGAGCCGGGCATGACCGGGCAGAGTCATTGAGTGCACTGTACGAGTCATAACGTGCAAGTACGAGTCATGGGCAGCCGGTCGGGCATGACCGGGCAGAGTCATTGAGTGCACAGTACGAGTCATAACATGCAAGTATGAGTCATGGGCAGCCGGCCGGGCATGACAGGGCAGAGTCATTGAGTGCACAGTACGAGTCATAACATGCAAGTACGAGTCATGGGCAGCCGGCCGGGCATGACAGGGCAGAGTCATTGAGTGCACAGTATGAGTCATAACGTGCAAGTACGAGTCATGGGCAGCCGGTCGGGCATGACCGGGCAGAGTCATTGAGTGCACTGTAACGGTCATAACATGCAAGTATGAGTCATGGGCAGCCGGTCGGGCATGACCGGGCAGAGTCATTGAGTGCACAGTACGAGTCATAACGTGCAAGTACGAGTCATGGGCAGCCGGCCGGGCATGACTGGGCAGAGTCATTGAGTGCACTGTAACAGTCATGTGGAGGGTCATGACGCCAGTCATGGACATTTTATGACTGCGACTTATGACTCCTGGCCTGCGGGGTATGACTAGAAACCTGCAATCTATGACTGGTGGGAGCCCCAATGACCCATTTTAGTCATTTTGGGATCCAGTCATGATCAGTGGGTGGCAGGTCCGCTACACTGCAACAGAAGCCATTACCCTTGGGGTCGGTGGAACCATTCGCTCAGTCCTCAAACCCTTACTGATTGAGCTTGGCATTGCACCTGACAAAGCGGCACACTGCTGCACCCGCCTACACGACCACGCCGTCCGCAGCCTCAACGACATCGTAAAGCGCAGACGGGTATTGGAGTGAATTCCCGTACCCCCATCACCCGCCAATGAACGCACCGGGGTGGGGGAACTCTTTGACTAAGGGCCGGTGACGGCGGCGTATAGGCTCTAATGAGCCTCATCGTCCCTTTCCCCTTAACACACGCCAGGGTGTTGCCCGGCCCGGCCCTGCCCGATATTATTATCACAGCGAGCCAATTGAGTAAGCCCGGCCAGTGGCAATGCCACATCGATGCCAAGTTTAAGAACTCTCTCACACATACACCGTTGTGTGGGCGCAAATTAATGTTTCTGTATCCTTTATGTCAAGGCTTTAGTTGCTAGCTACGTACGCCAGCCCGATTATATCATTTGCGGGTTATCTGAGAAACACGTTGTCATACCTCACTCCTCCTTAACAGATAATGGTGCATAAGCCAGAAGTAAGCCAGGAAGTAAGTGCTGTTCCTTGTAATAATATTTCGGTCTGTATTCTTCCGTACAACTAATGGATTGGAGGGCGCCTTGTAAACTGTGCCTGCGCACCAGAACCCATTGACAGAACAATACATATCATATTGAATTAAGTGTTTCACATCAAAGACTTAGCACGAGCTCTCTTTATGGCTCGGACCAAGCAGACTTCTAGGAAGAGTACTGGTGGTAAAGCACCAAGGAAAAATCTATTGACAAAAGCTGTTGCAAAGAAGTCAGCAATTCGGGCACAGCCAAGGAAGCCTCACAGGTACCGGCCTGGTACTGTAGCGCTTCGAGAGATCAAGAAGTACCAGAAGTCTACTGAGCTACTTCTAAGGAAGCTTCCATTTCAGCGACTTGTAAGAGAGCTTACACAAGACTTCAAGACTGACTCCCGGTGGGTTACTGAAATGACCTGCGTGTGCAACTGTTTTGCATATCTGATATCGTCTTAACAAAGTGTAAGGCTTGAATGTCATTCATTGTTGCTTGTGTTGCTGTGGTGTTGATAAGGACCAACATTCGTGTTAGCCAGCCATCGCCTGCACAATGGCGGCTGCTTCATCATACATCTCGACAACAGCTGTTTTCCTGTTGGCCCTGTTTGCATTATAGGTGGTCCCGGCACGCCTTGCTGGCCCTTCAAGAAGCGGCTGAGGCTTACCTCGTCACCATCTTTGAGGATACCAACCTTTGCGCGATTCACGCCAAGCGTGTGACCATTATGCCTAAAGATATTCAGCTTGCTCGCCGAATTCGTGGAGAAAGGTCGTAGCTCCTGAATGTCGCACTCGGCCAGGTAACGTGGATGAGTCTGGATGAGTGTGGTTGGTGTCCACCTATTTCCCCTTATTACATATGTATACATGGCTGGGTTCTCTGTATAATGGGCTTGCTCCCTATCTTCAAACATGGTCAAGGGCCGTGCAAACTGTTATTTAGGTGCATAAATGAAGTCGGGGTCCCTATAACGGGAGGAGAGAGCTTTTGAAGTTACCTAGCGACAGAAAATCAACTATCAACCAGCAAATCTGGGTTTGAGAGCGGATTGTTCCCCTGGGTCCCTCCCATGACTTTGCACGTGTGGGTAAATCGGCGCGGCCCCGGTCGGGCCTAAACACCCGACCGGGGGCGTGATGGGCCTAAGATATATACACGGACGTGACTGCCCCTGCCCACTGCATCATCTCCCACAAAGTTCACATCCCGATCACCACGCCATCACTGCCCGTTCCCGGGTTTGAGAGCGGATTGTTCCCCTGGGTCCCTCCCATGACTGTGCATGTGTGGGTAAACCGGTGCGGTGATTGGGCACGCCCGAAGGCGCAATGGTGTTGAGTTATGTGGACGGGACGGCCCCTGTGACTGCCCACTCCATCATCTCCCACCAAGCGCACATCCTGATCGCCACGCCATCACTGCCCGTTCCCGGGTTTGAGTGCGGATTGTTCCCCTGGGTCCCTCCCATGACTGTGCACCTGTGGGGAAATCGGCGCGGCCTTTGGGCCCGCCCGGGGTGCGTGATTGGCCTGGGATAATCGGACGCGACTGCTCCTGTGACTGCCCACTCCATCATCTCCCACCAAGCGCACATCCCGATCGCCACGCCATCACTGCCGGTTCCCAGGTTTGAGTGTGGATTGTTCCCCTGGGTCCCTCCCATGACTGTGCACGTGTGGGTAAATCGGCGCTGTGTTTGGGCACGCCCGGGGTGCGCAATGATGTTGAGTTATTACGTGGACGCGACTGCCCCTGTGATTGCCCTCTCCATCATCTTCCACCAAGCGCACATCCCGATCGTCACGCCATCACTGCCCATTCCCGGGTTTGAGTGCGGATTGTTCCCCTGGGACCCTCCCATGACTGTGCACGTATGGGAAATCGGCGCGGCGTTTTTGCCCGCCCGCCCGAGGCACGCGATGGGCCTGGGATACGCGGATGTTACTGCCCCTGCGACTGCCCACTCCATCATCTCCCATCGCCACGCCATCACTGCCCGTTCCCGGGTTTGAATGCTGATTGTTTCCCTGGGTTCCTCCCATGACTGTGCACGTGTGGGTAAATCGGTGCGGCCTTTGGGCCCGCCCGGTGTGTGTGATGGGCCTGAGATGTATACGTGGATGTGACTGCCCCTGCCCTCTTCATCATCTCCCACGAAGCGCACATCCTGATCGCCACGCCATCACTGCCCGTTCCCAGGTTTGAGTGCGGATTGTTCCCCTGGGACCCTCCCATGACTGTGCACGTGTGGGGAAATCGACGCGGCGTTTTTAGCCCGACCGCCCGGGATGCATGATGGGCCGTTGATAATCGGACGGGACTGCCCCTGTGACTGCCCACTCCATCATCTCCCACGAAGCGCACATCCTGATCGCCACGCCATCACTGCCCGTTCCCGGGTTTGAGTGTGGATTGTTCCCCTGGGTCCCTCCCATGACTGTAGATGTGTGGGTACATCGGCGTGGCGTTATAGCCCGCCCGGGGTGCGCTAGGTGCGCAATGGGCCTGAGATACGTGGACGGGACTGCCCCTGCCCACTCCATCATCTCCCACCAAGCACACATCCGATCACCACGCCATCACTGCCCGTTCCCGGGTTTGAGTGCGGATTGTTTCCCTGGGTCCCTCCCATGACTGTGCACCTGTGGGGAAATCGGCGCGGCCTTTGGGCCCGCCCGGGGTGCGTGTTTGGCCTGGGATAATCGGACGCGACTGCCCCTGTGACTGCCCACTCCATCATCTCCCACCAAGCGCACATCCCGATCGCCACGCCATCACTGCCCGTCCCCAGGTTTGAGTGCGGATTGTACCCCTGGGTCCCTCCCATGACTGTGCACGTGTGGGTAAATCGGCGCGGCGTTTGGGCACGCCCGGGGCGCGTGATGGGCCTGAGATGTATATGTGGATGTGACTGCCCCTGCCCACTCCATCATCTCCCACCAAGCACACATCCAGATCACCACGCCGTCACTGCCCGTTCCCGGGTTTGAGTGTGGATTGTTCCCCTGGGTCCCTCCCATGACTGTGCACGTTTGGGTAAATCGGCGCTGTGTTTGGGCACGCCCGGGGTGCGCAATGATGTTGAGTTATTACGTGGACGCGACTGCCCCTGTGACTGCCCTCTCCATCATCTCCCACCAAGCGCACATCCCGATCGTCACGCCATCACTGCCCATTCCCGGGTTTGAGTGCGGATTGTTCTCCTGGGACCCTCCCATGACTGTGCACGTGTGGGTAAATCGGTGCGGCCTTTGGGCCTGCCCGGGGTGTGTGATGGGCCTGAGATGTATACGTGGATGTGACTGCCCCTGCCCTCTTCATCATCTCCCACGAAGCGCACATCCTGATCGCCACGCCATCACTGCCCGTTCCCAGGTTTGAGTGCGGATTGTTCCCCTGGGACCCTCCCATGACTGTGCACGTGTGGGGAAATCGACGCGGCATTTTTAGCCCGACCGCCCGGGATGCATGATGGGCCGTTGATAATCGGACGGCACTGCCCCTGTGACTGCCCACTCCATCATCTCCCACCAAGCGCACATCCCGATCGCCACGCCGTCACTGCCGGTTCCCGGGTTTGAGTGTGGATTGTTCCCCTGGGTCCCTCCCATGACTGTACATGTGTGGGTACATCGGCGTGGCGTTATAGCCCGCCCGGGGTGCGCAATGGGCCTGAGATACGTGGACGGGACTGCCCCTGCCCACTCCATCATCTCCCACCAAGCACACATCCCGATCACCACGCCATCACTGCCCGTTCCCGGGTTTGAGTGCGGATTGTTCCCCTGGGTCCCTCCCATGACTGTGCACCTGTGGGGAAATCGGCGCGGCCTTTGGGCCCGCCCGGGGTGCGTGTTTGGCCTGGGATAATCGGACGCGACTGCCCCTGTGACTGCCCACTCCATCATCTCCCACCAAGCGCACATCCCGATCGCCACGCCATCACTGCCCGTCCCCAGGTTTGAGTGCGGATTGTACCCCTGGGTCCCTCCCATGACTGTGCACGTGTGGGTAAATCGGCGCGGCGTTTGGGCACGCCCGGGGCGCGTGATGGGCCTGAGATGTATATGTGGATGTGACTGCCCCTGCCCTCTCCATCATCTCCCACCAAGCACACATCCAGATCACCACGCCGTCACTGCCCGTTCCCGGGTTTGAGTGTGGATTGTTCCCCTGGGTCCCTCCCATGACTGTGCACGTTTGGGTAAATCGGCGCTGTGTTTGGGCACGCCCGGGCGTGCGCAATGATGTTGAGTTATTACGTGGACGCGACCGCCCCTGTGACTGCCCACTCCATCATCTTCCACCAAGCGCACATCCTGATCGCCACGCCGTCACTGCCCGTTCCCGGGTTTGAGTGCGGATTGTTCCCCTGGGACCCTCCCATGACTGTGCACCTGTGGGGAAATCGGCGCGGCGTTTTGGCCCGCCCGCCCGAGGCACGCGATGGGCCTGGGATACGCGGATGTTACTGCCCCTGCGACTGCCCACTCCATCATCTCCCATCGCCACGCCATCACTGCCCGTTCCCGGGTTTGAATGCTGATTGTTTCCCTGGGTTCCTCCCATGACTGTGCACGTGTGGGTAAATCGGTGCGGCCTTTGGGCCCGCCCGGTGTGTGTGATGGGACTGAGATGTATACGTGGATGTGACTGCCCCTGCCCTCTTCATCATCTCCCACGAAGCGCACATCCTGATCGCCACGCCATCACTGCCCGTTCCCAGGTTTGAGTGCGGATTGTTCCCCTGGGACCCTCCCATGACTGTGCACGTGTGGGGAAATCGACGCGGCGTTTTTAGCCCGACCGCCCGGGATGCATGATGGGCCGTTGATAATCGGACGGGACTGCCCCTGTGACTGCCCACTCCATCATCTCCCACCAAGCACACATCCAGATCACCACGCCGTCACTGCCCGTTCCCGGGTTTGAGTGTGGATTGTTCCCCTGGGCATCTCCCATGACTGTGCACGTGTGGGTAAATCGGTGCTGTGTTTGGGCACGCCCGGGCGTGCGCAATGGTGTTGAGTTTATACGTGGACGCGACCGCCCCTGTGACTGCCCACTCCATCATCTCCCACCAAGCGCACATCCTGATCGCCACGCCATCACTGCCCGTTCCCGGGTTTGAATGCTAATTGTTTCCCTGGGTTCCTCCCATGACTGTGCACCTATGGGGAAATCGGCGCGGCGTTTTGGCCCGCCGCCCGAGGCACGCGATGGGCCTGGGATACGCGGATGTTACTGCCCCTGCGACTGCCCACTCCATCATCTCCCATCAAGCTCACATCCCAATCGCCACGCCATCACTGCCTGTTCCCGGGTTTGATTGCGGATTGTTCTAATTGTTCCCCTGGGTCCCTCCCATGACTGTGCATGTGTGGGTAAATCGGCGCGGCCTTTGGGCCCGCCCGGGGTGTGTGATGGGCCTGAGATACACGGATGTGACTGCCCACTCCATCATCTCCCACCAAGCACACATCCCGATCGCCACACCATCACTGCCTGTTCCCCGGTTTGAGTGCGGATTGTTCCCCATGGGTCCCTCCATGACTGAGCAGTCAGAAAGTATTGTAGGGACGTTAATTGTTGCACATAATTTAAATTACTTATGGGGAGGTTGCAAAGTGTGAAACAAAACTCTTAAGGCCGACTTGCTAAACTCGTAAATAATTTAAAATTTAAAGTTTTCAATGAACATCTATCACAAGCCTTACTGTTTGTTTATTCATGTTTACTTGGCAATTAATTGTTGGCTGTCACGGAATGGGGACCGGGGCTGTGGAGGATGTGATGAATCGGGTTAGATGGCAACGCAAGGCGGTGATGGCCAGTGCCTCAGCCGACACAGGGCTGTGGCAGGTGGGCAGAGAAGGCTAGAAGGGCGGAACAGGAATATGGTTCACTGACACTGGACAAACGATGTCAGTGTGCAAACTGAGTGTACGGGGCATGCAACTATAAACGTTTCTGAAACAAAACTCTGACTGATGCCTTGCAAATGATAAGCATAATTGGTGTCAAAAATATTGAAACACCTGATTATGTTTGCCCCGCATAGAATCCGCGTGACAAATAATTAGCATCAATAAGGTATAACCCGCCTAACCCGCCATGCAAGCATACTCCCACACGGATGATAGAAAGACATGCAGGTTCATGGGCTGAAAATACAAGGATGTGGGGCTATAGGGGCTCAAAACTCTGCATGGGTTTATAGGAAATGTTTATGTATCCCATTTATTGCACAAAGGTACTCTGAGTCACGTGATTTGCAATTCCCTTTTGCAGGGATGATTTGGGAGATGAAGAACAGATAAATGTCGGACCAAGTGCCCATCGACTTCGCAGCATAATTCATGGATTAGTTCGGTGCAACTCTAAAGGCCATAGCACAGCTCGCTTTGATCCCGAAATAGCACGGCTGTATATGCAGCTGCAGGCAGAGGATGAGGTGGAGTTAGAGGAGTCCCTTGTCAGAACCCCTGTTACCCGCTGTGAGCAGGCCATGACTCCAGCTGGCAATATTCAGTTTGCAAGCGGGGCAGCCCTTCACACCATTGAAAGCTCAACACCACCAGTGACACCCAGTCCACATCCTGGCACACATGTGTTCGGTGCGGGGTCGGCCGGGCCGTCAAGGCCTGCTAGGCCTGCCGCTACCAGCACCAGCGAAACTGTGGTTCAAAGCCAAGGACTAGTTGACTATGCTGGCAGCCGTCACCTGGTATTGGACAACTTGGGCACTTGGCGGCCTGTCCGACCTGTCCTGGAAACAGGTATCAATGGCAAGTAGCACAAACAATTGTTGCAACATACATTACATGTATCACTGACTAGCCCAACCTGTCACATCCTCCACAGCCCCAGTCCCCATTCCGTGGTTGCCAACATGCCATGGCTAATATTATTAATAATGTTTTGAGGAATTTATTGGGATCTTCAATTGTTTGTGAGGTGCCCTTTAGAAATATGCTTGCACTTTGCGAGCTTCCGTCCGAATAATTAATTATTGTATTCGCTAATAATTAGCATCAGTACAGTAACATGCTAAACATGCTAAGTTGAAGCGTCATTTCATAAATGTATACCCACGCATGATAGTATATATTTCATGTAGATGAATCCTATGAATATATTAAATATATTATTTCATTGCTCTATTACTCGTCACATACATCATAGCCTAAACATTACTTACTTCCCCATCTACCTTGCCTGTCAACTATATCAAAACATTCAGGTCGCCCAGGCTGCTGGTAATGCCACTACCCCACAAAAGCGTGCATTGGAGCCACTGGAGACGCCACATCTATCTCATCACTCACAACCTTCAACCCAGACAGTCCGGGCGCTGCCACAACTAGACCTGCACAGTCTCATTATGGAGAGAGTGAAGCAGCGTAAGCAGCAGCGTACCAGCTTGTAAATAGTGTAAGAGACCTTTGGAAGGTGTGTACACTGGCAAACACGACAACGGATTGATGTTGTTGAGTCAGCATATTGAACCTGTTGATCTACAGGAGTGGCAGGTCCTGATACAGAGTGTTTGGGTCCTGTGACCGTTTGTGGCAGCTTGAGATCGTGTAGGGGGGTCTGAGACGGTTTGTTGGGGCCTGCGACTGTGTGTGGGGGCTGGGACGGAGTGTGGAGGCCTGGGACGGCGGGTGGGTCCCGAGACTACCGAGACTGCGTGTTGGGGCCTGACACAGTGTGTGTGGGCCTGAATCGCCGTGTGGGGGCCTGAGTCACTGTTTGTGGGCCTGAGACAGCGTGTGGGGGCCAGAGAGAGCGTATACAGTGTGTGGGGCCTCAGACAGTCTGTGAGGTCCCATGGATACTTGTTTTCTGCTATTTTGGTGATGCTGGTCATGTTATTTAGTCTTATTGGCCTAATTGGCCTGGAGGGCCGCTGTGTTCTCACTTGCTTTCTTTCAGCCGATCAAGCTGAATTTGTTTAAACTCAGATGTGTTGCTGCACGACACAAATGCTTGGCATAATAAGTGGCATGGGGTCCTTCTGTGCGCATGGCAGTCGAACATACGTAGTCTTGTGTATACAGATGGTACAGAAGCTGTGATGCTCATTTGTGTAACATGCTGTCTTAGATGAACAGAGCGATTTTGCCGCAACTGTGATGTGAATCACAAATGCGTTGATTGGTTGCATTCTTATCCACCCCGCAAAAGGGTCAATTTGACAGCCATAAGGAAGCAATTGTCGAAATTACATAGCGGTGGTGGGGTGCAAAGGACAGGTGAAAACCCATGACCTTATTACACTTGTAGACCATGCCCAGAAAAACATGGTAGTGTAGGTAGTGAGAACCACCAGTTGAGTAGGACCAAAATTATCAACACTCACATTAGACTAAT